>VYZR01067159.1:0-27468 GCA_013400675.1 Oxylabes madagascariensis
TCCGCCGCCCGGCTGGGCCGGGCCGGGCTCGGCGTGCCCCTCGGGCCGGGCCCGGCTGAGGGCAGCGGTGCCGGTCCCGCCGGGAGAGCCGAGTTGTGCCGCGGGCTCCAGGGCCGCGCTTTGCCGGCGGAGCCGTCCCTCAGCCTGTTGCTGCCCCGCGGGCAGCGCGGGGCGCCGCGGTTTAAATGCCTTTATTCTGCGTGTGTGCGTGTTTTCCCCTCCTCGCCGGCTTGTAGCGTGGGTTTAAGGGGATTAAATCTGATGCAATCGGGGGGGGCTAAGAATAGCCTGGTCCGCGTTCCCTTGCGTGTGCGAGGTGCTCGCGGGGCCGGCGCTCGGGACAGCCGGCGCTGCCCGGGGGATGCGCCGTGCCCCCGGAGCGCGGAGCTCGCCTCCCGATGGTATGCGCTGCCCCAGCCGGGAGGAATTGCCTTGCTTTATTTGCAGGGAGCTGTGAACCCGAGTAATTTGCAAGTGCGGCAGACAGCAAGTCTGAGCTTATTCTTCATTAGCTAGCTCCGCTCGTGTGTCTGGGATAATGCTCCTACAGAGAGTGCTGCGTGTAAAATAAGGCTCTTCTGCACGTAGCCAAGCAGAGCTATAACAGTTCTGTAGTTTAATTTAGATTGTGTCAAAAATATTTTGCTTCTTGTTGGATGCGGGGCTCCGATCTGACCGTCTCAGTCTTCCAAAAATGATTTTGTTCTTCCTAAGTTTATTTGTTTTTCTCTTTTGAATGCTACTTGTGTTTATTATAAGGCTTATTTCATTCTCATTCTGTCATTGCTTTTCCCATAGTTCAGTGGTTTCCCGTTTCTCAGTCCCTTTCTGGAGGGGTAGATGCTTGTGACTATCAGTGTGGAAGCAGAACACCTTTCTGTTCTTTTAATAGATTTTTTTTTTTAACAAAAAGTTAGGCTTATTGCTCTGAATAATAATTGAATTAAATGTACTCCTAAGTGACTAGCTATCGCAAATGAAATTGGGGCAAGCGATGCCCTTGTAAAAAGGGTTAATTTACATTAGAATTAGAAGTTAGTGGTTGAATATGAAAGCCCTGTGCAGTTTGCAACTGTTATTACTCTCAGAAAATGAATATTTGGAGTGGAAGTGTAGTGAGCATCAGGCAGCATCGTTCATCTTTGCAGATGTAGTAACATTATTAGCATCCCGCTTACCTCTGGGGCACAGTTATCTTCAATTTCCAGACACAAGTTTTATCTTCTATCAAATTCTGGCTCTGCAGTGTAGCTGGTGAGCAGCGCTGGGCTGTTTATTTGGTGCCAGCCTGCCTTAAATCTCTGCTAAATGTGTGAGGGAGAGATACCTCCTGGCTCCGAGCAAGGAGTGAGAGTGAGCACCCTGTTACTTCAGAAATTTTCCCCTTTGGTAAAATAGTTCTAAGGATTTAGGGAGGCAGGCAGTTTGCTGACTTTATAATGTGTATATTCTGTTTGGTAAGGAATCTTTGTGTAGCTGTGGTGAAAATATTTTTAATGTTGGTGATGTTTTCTTCTGCTTTATTCTCTGCAGTCCAGGTGTTGTTAATCTGGGCTGTGAATTTGTAACTGGATCAGAGCTTAAAGGCACATTAGTACGTGGTTGTGGACAGCTCTGTTCTCTTAGAGGGAGACTGAAGAGGGGAAAGAAGGTTCTGAAGGTTCTTTTGATCCAGAAATCACCTTTTATTATCTCTTTTTTTTTTTTTTTTTTTTTCTGTTGGATCAGGTCTTGAAGTGTAGGGTGAAGGTTTCTCTCCACGGTGCATGGACGGAAAGCCAATGCGCAGGTAAGACACAAAAACAATTGTTCTCTTCCCCAAATAGGATAAATCACGTGAGTTGGTTTTGTATGTGCCTGGACTGTAAAACGTTGTGTGGTTTTGGATTTTTTTTAAAAAAGCCTGGCTGTGGGGAATTGGGAAATAAATCATTCCTCTTTAGTCCTTTCTTAAATGTATTTAGTTTTCAATATTTACAAGACCAGATGTCTTTCAGGAAGAGTATGGAAGACAAGTTATTGTAATTCTCCATCCCCTTTTCCACTTCCCCCATTTACTGTCCTATTTAAAATTCAGTATTTAATTACTTAGGTGTTCAAACTGTGGAAAATAAACTGCCTGGGAATAAATTTAAACTTGATTTCCAAGGGACATTATTTTTCCCTTAATGAAAGGAGTTTGGTGAGGTCTTGGGTGAAAAGGAGATTTCCTTTTCTAATTATGGATGCCAGCTGCCTCAGTTCTAATGAGCTGGAGATGCAGCTGAAGTTTAATTCAGGGGAGTTCTTGCTGTGGTTGTGTCAAAAACATTCTCTCTCATAGAGAGAAAAAATTGTCACAGTAATTCAGCATGATGACAGGTTTGCAAAGAGGGTTCCCTGCTGGTTCTTGTTGATTTTCCTTGCTTGATGGCAATCCCACAGCAAAATTTAACAGCAGATACATTTCTGTACATGATAAAGGCTGTGTGGAAGCAGCGTTGCCTGAAGTTCTTCACCTCTAAATGAATTGGAGAGAACTCTTGGTCTGTTTGTGTTCTTTGGGACGTTGAAAGAAGAAAAACTTTGTTGTGAGTAAATCTGTAAACACTCGTGTAAGAGAAGGCAAGGCTTTTAACCATGGATGAATATATAGAGCATTTTTAGCCACAGAATCCATTAGCCTGGGTTCTGTGTAAGGAGGCAAGAAGTAAGTAGTCACTTAAACCCTTGAAGAATTGCACGGTGGTGTTTTAATGAGATGAATTTTCATTAATTTAGTTTACTGTGCTGCTGCTGCAGTTCAGCAGTGAGTAAACCTGGGACATGACAGGGGCACCACTGAGCCTGGGTATTGTGCTGCATTTTTGCCAAGATAAGAAATGTGGTTTGGTCAATGAGGAGCTGTATGTGACTTTTACAGTGAATTTCTTTTCCTCTAAGATGGATTAAATAGCAGATGAACTCTCTTTCATCATAGCCTTCTTCAGTGGAGATTGTTTAAATCTTAACCAACATAAACCCACTGCTTTTTAGGTTTTGATGTTGTTTTATCAAGATGTTTTTGCAGAATGATGTAAATTTGGTGACTAGCTTGGCTTGTGTTCTTGTTTTTTCCCTACTTTTTGTGTTCCTGATGGGGAAATTGAGGTTCTAAACTCGTTCTTGTGCCTTCAGTTTTCTGCGTGTCGTGCTGAGGCAGAGAATTCACGTGCTGGAGTTGGTGTGTCTGTTTGTGGGTTTGTGGCCTTGGAGTTGCTATTGTGGAAGTTCTGTCTGCCACTCAGGCAGTTTTAGTTTTTGTGGTGGGCAGCAGCGCAGAGCTGAAGAAGTGGAGGTTTTTTGTTATTGCTGCAGCCTGGCCTGACAAGCACATCTCTCCTGTGAGCTGTGGACTCCAGTTCTTTAATACACTTGCCTGTTTTAAGAGCCTCACTGTGGGTTGTTAAAATTTCTGTTTGTTCTCCTCCTCTTGCCTGTCTTAGCAGAAAATGATAAAAGGTTCCTGACTTGATTTTGGGCACAGATCTTCCTATAAACGCCAGCTAAGCAGATGGCAGAGCACTTTCTTTTATCCGTTTACTCAGGGCTCTGAAGCCAATTTAACACCCCCACGTGAGGGTTGTGGTAGGTCCTGCACAAAGAGGGAAGTGGGGCTTGGCCAGTAGTGAGTTAATAAACACGGTGAGATGGTATCAAATGTGTACAGCTTTCAGAGGGGAGGAGGAACAACTTGAACGGACAAGGAATTCCAGCTATTCCTGTCAAGATTATAGTAGGGAACACGAATTGCTGCTGCAAACAGGATTTACCCTGCATTAGGAATGAAAGGGTGTTGGGGCAGGCTGTTCTTGCTCGCTCTCAGGGAGAAGCAAGAGAATGTGGCTTTGCTGAAGGATAAAACAAGGCAGCAGGGACCTCTCAGTGAAGGGCACGGGTCCCACAGCAACCCAGACAAGGAGGGCAGAGGAGATCTGACAGCCAGGGCCAGCCAGGAGTCCTGGACTCCTCAGGCAATTAGGGGTGAGGAAGGAAGCAGGGCAATCAGCTCAGAATGGGTGGGTGCACAGTCAGGTGCAGACTTATCTTTAACATAGCTCAGGGATGAGGGCTTGAGCAGCGCCCAGACAAACTGGGGAAGCTCTCCCAGCTCTTTCTCACGCAGCTCTTTCCTGGCAGCCTTTTCCCAGCTTACAGCAGTGCTGTATCAGAGCAGACTTGAGCAGCCAGACCCGGCAGGAGGAAGGAGGCTTCAAGTCCTGATCATGCACTCAGGAGTTTATCCAACTACCTGGACATAGCTCTTGCCCAAAACAAACTGCAGAAGGCTCAGGAAGGTTTTGGAAGACTACAATAATGACCTCCTCTTTCAGAGAATATGAGCATCCTCAGTTTCACCCTGACTGGGATGTTTTCCTCAGTCAGGGTGAAACTGAGTTTTCTGGGCTTGGTCAGTAAAAACCAAACCAAGCAATGTGAGTAGAGGCAAATGCACCAGATCCTTGCTGTTTTCCTTTTGTGTAACATAAAATAGTAT
Source organism: Oxylabes madagascariensis (assembly GCA_013400675.1). Classification (NCBI taxonomy): domain Eukaryota; kingdom Metazoa; phylum Chordata; class Aves; order Passeriformes; family Timaliidae; genus Oxylabes; species Oxylabes madagascariensis. The sequence continues at coordinate 4,517 of VYZR01067159.1, forward strand.
TTCAGTCAGGTTTATCTGGTTGTTTGCATAACTTTTTGTTGAGAAAGCTTACTGAAACCTTGCTAGCTAGGCAAGAAAATGAATCAGTGGTATTTTTCCTGATGATCAGACTTTTCACTAACTTAATTCCTAGAGTACTGATGCCACAATAAAGCATTTCCATGTACTTGGTTGGCATATTGTGATGGTGACTTCTATGGCCAAAGGCTGGGCCAAATTGATGGCCCTTGTTTTTGCAGCTCTGTAATGAGTATAAGAAATACTTGTTACTTTCAAATCAAGATATTGACAGAAATCACTACCCGTTTGGTTTGTTATTTTTATTTGCTACTAAAATCTCTTGCTACTGAAATCCACTCCAGCAATGTATGATTTTTGGATTTTAGTCTATGGTTTTAGCCTGAGATGTGTTTTTCATAAGCCTTATGTCAGCCTGTTGTTTTCCGCTGAGCTGTGTTACAGCCTGTTTGTAGTCTTGTGCTAAAACACACATTGTCTTTAAAAAAACGCAGATTTGGAAGTCAAGATGCCTTTATGACAGCACAGGAGAGAGTTTTCCCTAAGTGTGTGTTATTAGGTATTTTTTTTTGAACTTTGGGAGGAGCTGCTGCGGATGGATGTCTCATAGATGCCCCTGTTAATGAATGAAGTTTTGGGCACTGGCATAGCAGAATAAAATGGAGGCAGAGCAGCCTGTTTATTTAGCTGACTTAGTGTTGCATGTTGCAGACTGCCTGCGTTCCCGTTTGTACTTCTCAGCAGTGTGCTACAAAAACTGATCCTTTGTCAGCCCTTTCTTAATCCCATTGTATTTGCTGATTTCCCCAGCCCTGCATTTTGATGGAAGCTAATCCCAGAATATCTGCATAGCTGGGTGTGAACCTTTTATCCCAGCACACACACATTTCCTCTGGATCCTCAGCCCTCCTTAATCATCCCGGCTATTCAGGAGCAGCTCTGAGTTCTGTGGGGGGGGAGGCAGCTCCCCTGCCATGTGAGAATCAAGTGCTGCCTTCTGTCTTTCACACCTCTAAGCCACTGACTCATCATTTCATTCCCTGTGCATATTTATGCATAATGCACACATAATGCAGTGGAATTATGATCCTCGTGGAGACACAAGCCAGCAGACGTGTCCTTTAAATTCACACTTCTGTGCCTGTGTGTAGTTGCAACCCACTGAGCTTCACATAAAGCGACTGGGTTGATCCAGCTTGGAAATTCTTAAGCCAATTGATCACTGGCTTCTGCACCACCCAGAGTTAAGTTATGGATGAATCAGGAGCGCTCGTTTGGTTGTTACTCTTTTTTCCATCCATTCAGTCTTCTTTAATCATTAACCAGCACTTTCTCCCCGGGAGTAAGGAGGCTGGGTACAATGCAGTCTCTCACATAAATGCTGGTGGGAACAATGCAGGAATGACTTCAGTTCTTGCTAGCCAGACGCCTTTTCAGTGAATTAAAGATGTCTTCAGCAGGGCCTCATTTGGGCAGAAAAATCCTGTTCTGTCCTGGCTAGGGAAGACAAGGGCTACTGCCTAAATCTGGCCAAGTAATCCCTTGGCACAAGATGGTACATCCCATTGCCCTGCGTTGGCAGGGAGTCTTGGGCCGTGGGATTGGCAGGAATATTGTGTATTTCTTCTGGCAGCATGGCCTTAATCTGTCTGTGCTTAGATCCCGTGCCACTCTGAGATCTGCTTTAGGGCTGTTTTTGGTGGGAGATGTCTTTGAGGAGAACCTGCAGGTATGACAGAGGGGCTGTGTGCTTTCCAAAAGGATGCCCTGTCCTGGGTGTGCGCCATCTCTTCTGTTCTGTAGTTACATGAAATGGGTTTTTATTTGAAGAGTTCTTCTTCCGTGCTTTGAATGGCAGCCTGGTCAAGACAAACCGTCTACAACTGTAGTAGCATGTGTCTTAAAAGAACTCTTATTGTGTTCTTTTTTTCCTTCCAAGGGTTGGTTTGACATAGTTCAAAACACTTACTACACAATAAAATCAACTTAGCTTGCTTAGCAAGAGCCAAACTCTACAGGGGAATGTTTGTCACCACCTTTCTTCATCTTTTGGTAGAGGGATTAAATTACTTACCTTCTGGCTTTGGCTGCTAAGGACTATGAAAATAAGCCAATTAGGTAAATTAATCTTCAGCCGAGGTTTCTTGGGGTTTTTGTAGGGGTACCATTAATTGTGGTTTGTGTGTATTGCTGCAGGGGGAGTTTAGTTCATGCATTGTTTGTGAGGAGCTTGGCAGGGCTTTTAGAATGATTGTCAACCCCCCCCAAAGGTGAATTTGGGTTGTGAGGGACAGGAGTGGGTGGAGGAGAGTGAGAGGCAGTGTAACAGCAGAAGGATTTGTCAGAGGTGTCAGGAAAGCAGGATGGTGATGGATGTAAAAAAGGTGGAGCAGGGATAAAAACCCAAGGCAATTTAAGGTGCAGAGGCTGAGCAGAAGCAAGCAGCAAAACCCAGGGGGGAGCCCCAGCTGGATCTGTGTAACTAAGATAGGAGGAAGAGGTAATGGTCTAAAACATCTGAATATTATGATCAAGGAGAGGGTATGGAGGGAATGGGAAAACAGGCTAAGATGCAAGTGAATAATTTGAACTGCTGCAAAGAGTCTGGTTTCCCAGTGCTTAGAAAGTGCATTTGACATAATAATGAGGGGAAAAGATGTGAGGTGTTTTTTTCCTTAATTCTTTCCTTCAAACCTGCTGCAAATTACATTGAGCCGTGGCAAAGCCAAGCTTGATTTCTTTTTAACTCTTAATGTGAGCAGTGAGGTAGTGACAGCTCACAAATGTCAGTGCACCAAGGAAAAACTGATAGTGGCCAGCTTGTTTTGGGTCTTTCAGTACATCTCCAGTAGCCATAAACCGTCAATACTCTGATATTTTGCTTAATGTTCTTTAATTGCTCTAAGTGATGGTTTTCCTTTGATGTGGGAAGAGACAGAAGTTTCCTGGTTTTTCTTTAATTGCCTGTGGAACTGGGAAGATACTATGTTTTCTCTCTGTGCTGGTAACTTAGTTTCTGTATTCTTAAGTGATTCTTCACCTCTAAGTTACCATCCTGACTTCCTGTTCTTCCTTTTTTGGTAGGCTGATAGTGGTGGGTACTTGTTTTACCTTCCTCTTGTTTGGTTTGATTTGGGTTCACCTGCCTTCTGCCATTCTTGGGGAAGATCAGCCTTCTTTTGACACGTGTCAGGGAGGGTGGATTGAGTCAAGAGCCTCCATAACTCAAAAATAATTGAGGAGGTGATGATTAAAATGGGTATTCTGTGACCCGGAAAGATGCTCGTGGCAGTCTGCAGACCGTCTCGAGCTCCTGAAGTCTGTGTGACACTTCAGTGTGTTCAGACATTACAGTGATGAGTGACCCCATTAAAAATGTAGGTAAAAGAACAGAGAAGTTTGGTTAAGTCATGGAGCTGGAACTCTTTGCAGTGCAAATCCATCTCCAGCTCTGTCAAAGAAAACTCCAGCGCCTGACAGCGGGCAAGTCAGCTAATCTATGCTTTGAGTCACTCTGTGAAATGGGGATAATGTGCCTTTACCACACAAGGCTACGGTGAGGTTCAGCTCATAAATATGTATGTGTAGCTGGATATTACAGCCGTGTGTCATAGCAAGCGTATAAAAATAGCAATAAATAGAAGCCTGCTGCAAGTTGGCATTTGTTTACTTCTAAGCGAGCTTTGCTTGGAGATGGATTCCTCTTTCATGTGGTCACGTGCTTGTTTTCACGTCCTGGTGTGGACTTGCGGGTGCAGCTGGTGCTCGGCGCGAGCCGCGGAGCTTTGGGGAGAAGCCGTCCCCGGGATCCCTGACCATGGTGCTGTATTTTTATCTCCTGCGCTGCAGGTGTGCCAGCACTCGCCCAGGAGAGACCGGAATGGACGTGACCAGCCGCTGCACCCTCGGAGACCCCAACAAGCTGCCCGAAGGGGTGCCGCAGCCCGCGCGCATGCCCTACATCTCCGACAAGCACCCCCGGCAGACCCTGGAGGTCATCAACCTGCTGCGGAAGCACCGGGAGCTCTGCGATGTGGTGCTGGTAGTGGGGGCCAAGAAGATCTACGCCCACAGGGTGATCCTGTCGGCCTGCAGCCCCTACTTCCGAGCCATGTTCACCGGGGAGCTGGCGGAGTCGCGGCAGACCGAGGTCGTGATCAGGGACATCGACGAGCGGGCCATGGAACTGCTCATCGACTTTGCCTACACCTCGCAGATCACTGTGGAAGAGGGAAACGTCCAGACCTTGTTGCCTGCTGCTTGCCTTCTCCAGCTGGCTGAGATCCAGGAGGCCTGCTGCGAGTTCCTCAAGAGACAGTTGGACCCTTCCAATTGCCTGGGCATCCGGGCTTTTGCTGACACTCACTCGTGCCGAGAACTGCTGAGGATCGCTGACAAATTCACACAGCACAACTTCCAGGAGGTAAGGAGCTGGCGTGCTGGAATTGGGATGTAAAATGCGTCAACGTGGCCTGTGAGAGCTTTCAGCTACTCTCGTTTTGTCCTTTTTATCAAATCGTGCCTTCACACCTGCTCTGTGCCCTGATGGTGGTGGGTGCCAGATGTTAAGTGGGGAAGAAAGAGGAAAGGGGTGGCAGGACTGTGTTGTACCCATGGTTTGTGTATGATCCACATCATTTCTTCCCTGAAAGTTGTGTGATGAGTGCTATGTGGGAGGCAAGGTCGTGGGTGCAGTTGGATTTGGCATTGAATCTGTCGTGCCTGCACAATGGATTGACACTCCACTCCTCTTTCAGAAATATTCGGGATTCTACATTCTGGTTGGAGGGGAGGCAGGTGTTAAAAGTAAGGACAACACATCAATAGAACCCAAAAACTTTGATGTTGAGCTCTGGGATTGGAAAAGTGGGAGTTTGGGGGAGCGTGAGGCTGCCTCAGGGGAGTCTTCAAATCCCTCGTTGTAGCAGAACTAGGGTTTTGCATCTATTATTCAGCAGAAGCTGTCTGAAAGTAATTCATATGTGTAATATTGCAGCTGACCTTTATAAACTCAAGTTTCTCATCCTTTGTTAATTCTGCCTAGATGATTTTTTGGTGAAAAAAAAATGCCAGCAGCTGGTTCAGAGAAGGATCAACATAATAATTAAGGATTGTGTGAGCAATAGTCAGAGAAGAGTGGGTCTTTACTGAACTGCTGCAGAAAAATCTCCTCTTCCCACCAGCTTCACAGGGAGATCCTTTCCAAAGGGAGGAACTCCAGGAACTCCTGGTGCTAATTTAGTTTTCCCAGAGAAGCAGCAGTATGGAAGTGCTGTGAGTGATGGCAGCTTGTCTGTCTCTCTTTTTTTTTTTTTTTTAATCTTCTGGCATTCAAGAAGCAGATAGGAATTGTATTAATTTTAGTGAGGTAGTACTTAAGAAAAATCTGAGCAGGAGCAACACAACAGAACATAACTGTTGGATACAGTGAAGACAATTCTTGGTATCTAACTGTGGACACAACATCAGTTTCCTCCAAAAGCTGCAATTAAATACATCTTTTCTAACCAAATAGAATTTGCTGTTTAAGATGAGTTTGCTTTTTGTAGAACTTGGGTGGTTTCCCAAACCCCTACATTTTAGCTGGCCACTTCATGTGCTCTGTGCTTGCTCTGCACTTTTTTTCTTCTGGGTTTTTTTTTTGGGGGGGAGCAAGATGCTATCCAGATGGTTGTTTATTTTCAGTGCTTGCTTGTTTTACTGGTTATTACATGAGTAGGGCATGCTTACAAGTTTCTAAATAACTTTTTAACAGCTTGACAGTTTTGTTTTGAAATGTTTTAGCACTAATACATGCAGCTGGCTGTTAAGAGCTGCTTGCTATGGGCTTCTTTTTTTTCGTAGTCCTTTGAAGACAACTTTCTGTCTTCCTTATCCCTGTTAAAGCACACAAAGGCAAAAGAGAACACTCTTCTTCGAAGATGATGCAAATTATAATTGACTTAACTTAAACACAGCCTCTGGAAAACAGAGGCTTAGATTAGAGCACTATTTCTTTGGCCTGGACAGGTTTTGGTGTCCATTTCAGTGCCCCAGGAGTTCTGCAGCTGTTCAACCTTAATAATCACTTCTTTTGCTTCCACTGTTTCTCTGCAGACAATGTCAGTGGTGCTCCTCCTTGGGATTATATTCCATCTAGCAGTATTTTCCATCTGGAGAGTGGATTGGTGATCCCTGGGGGAAGCCAGGCAGTTGTCTATTGAGCCATCCTCCACTGTGGAGGTTGAAAACTGATAAAAAATTCGCCTTCCTGTGCTGGGGCTGTGTGGTCATCGTTCCTCCAAGCTGGCAGAAAGGAACGTGAGCTGGGAATTTCCTGGGTGGCAACGTGAAATATTAAGCAGCAGGCACCAGGCCAACCCATGCAGTTACTTTGAATGCAGTTTGAATTGCTTCATGTCCTCTGCTGTGCTAACCTCTGCTTCTATTAATTTTTATGTGTATTGCTGCATTACATCATTAACTTCTTGGTAAAATGTTTTTCCAATTTTTTCTATTCCTCCCAATTTAATTTGTTGCCTATAACCCCTTGTGGATTTTGTGCATGTAATGTGAAATGGTTCTATTAACAACTCCACTGTACAAGAACAGCCTTTGTATTTTTATTTTTTTTGTCTCTTGACATTTGTGTGCAGGGAAGAATTATATTTATGGGTGGACAACTTGTGCTTTTATCAACAGACAAAAATTGCACTCCATATTGTATAGTCTGACATGAATTCTCTCTGTTTGTAAAAGCACTGATGTACAGGAATGCTGCAGAGGAAATGAAATCCAGCCAATTCTTGTCCACTAAACAAGTCAGTCGAATAGATAATTAATATTAGTCAGGTAATTATGAGTGTCCTGATAATTAAGCCAAAATAAGCCAAAGCATTTAAAATAATGATTTGTTTTACTGTGTAAACTAACAAGTTGCACAGTAGTAATAATTTGGTTTAAAGAAGCGCTTTGAGTGTTTTGAATTTTGTGAGGCCAACAATACCACTGAGTGTCCTGAGGGTCAAAGGGAGAGACTGGATGAGCATCTTCAACTCAGGAATTTCCACAGCTGCTGTTTTCAGATTCTGAAGCTGCATTTAAATCCATCAGACTAAAGTTTACACATAAGCTTTGTAGGAGGAAGGGAGACTATGGAAAAAAAGCTGATAAAGATCTTTAATGACCAACCCAGCTCCTACTTACAGGCTGAAGGAGTGCGTGGGCCAGCCTTGTTGTGGCCTTTACTGTCCCCAAAAGCTCAGGGCACCCAAGAACCAAGTCTGGTAACTGATCAGAGCATTGTCTGCTCTGTTCTTTTTTAACAATATTTTCTGTTGTCAGTAACTTGGTGATCCCTGCATATTTGTTCAGTGCCCTTAAATAACTTCTTCCGGTAATTAAAAGGACTGCACAGCTGACTGCTGTTGAGCTGATCGTGTCAAAGAGTGTTTTTCTTTAATTTATGCAGCAATTTGTGAAATAAGTCACGGAATTCTAATGTGGTCGCAGATGATAAGGACAAGCCAGCATTCAGTTATTTTCTGGCCCTGAACCTTTTGGAAATTGCAGGCTAGAGGCTGGGAATGCTTGCAGAGAAGGTGAGCTGGCAGTTATCAGTCAGGCCATTTCTGCAGTTTTAATTTTGATTCTTGCACCTTTCCCATCTACCTGGTGTCTGTGCAGGAGCTGTGATGGTGTGTGAGCTTCCAGGGCAGTCTGACTTACTCATGCTGTGTGAACAGTCCTCCAGCAGCAGCCAAGGCCTCCTGAGAAACTTGGTTGCTATCTTGGATGCTGAAGGAATTAATGTGTTTGTCAGTGGCTTGACTTTCACAAGAGATCAGTCCTTAGGGGCTCTGAGGCTCTGATTCCCTCTTTAGTGCATCTCGACTACTGCATACTCCATGTGTATATTTAGAGCAAATGAAAGACGCAGGATCAGATGAGTCTCCTGAAATATTTTCTGTTCTGCCACAAATCAGGCTTTCTGTGTTCTCTGCAATGCCTCTGGTAACTTGTTTGAGATCTTTTTTTTTGTGCTCTGTCTCAGAATCTCTGCACTCCAGTGCTGCTTTTTAGTCACGTATTTGTTGCGGTTTTATTTCTGCTTTATGTATTAGACACGGCAAATGAAGAGACTGATTTTAAAGAAAGGCTTTGTTTCTCTTGAATTTTGAAACCTGATCAGTGCCTTCTGTGGTTTAACCCTTTAAAAGTGTTAAAGGGTGTAAAAGGCATGCCCATCTGTAAGTGTCGTGTTGCTGGGGGCTGCGTTCTGCCCTGAGCAGCCTTCACGTGTGTTGGTGTGGGAACTGATGGGGATTTGACTTTTTACTGGGTCATTTCATGAAGTGCTGGAGTGGTGAATGGCGCTCTGATGCTTTGTCCTTACTCCTTCCCTTTTTCCCTTGCCTTTCCCAGGTGATGGAGAGTGAGGAGTTCATGCTGCTTCCCGCCAACCAGCTCATAGACATCATATCCAGTGACGAGTTAAACGTGCGCAGCGAAGAGCAGGTGTTCAATGCCGTGATGGCCTGGGTGAAGTACAGCATCCAGGAGAGAAGACCCCAGCTGCCACAGGTAATCTTGGGCACAGTGACATTCCAGGCTGCATTATCCAGGGGGAGAGGAATGAGGGATGGTAGGGTGGTGCCAGAGCACTTCCAAAGCCACTGAAATTCTCTCTGACTCCCACCTGTGTTAGGTGGCTTGCACTGTCCCTTCATCTAGGCTGGAAACTGCACTGGCCAGAGCCTTCATTAGGGGCTTTGTTGGATTGTTCCCAGGTAGGACTTGCCAAACGAGCTCACTCCAGCAGTCTGTCCAGACAAACCTGCCTGCACTGCTTGGAGACTCATATCAAAACCACAGTGGAGAAGAAAAGGCTTGTCTTGCTTTGCGGTGCTTCTTTAAGCTCTGCTGCTTGATTTGTGCCTCAGCCCTCACGATGTTACAGTGGAGCTTGTCAGAATGGTTTTGTTGGAATGTGATGCTTCATCTGAGCCAAGGCATTTCACGGAGCAGAACCCATTCTGACAAAGCTGTCAGCCCAAAGCCTCTGAAGTCTCGGGCTGACTGATCAAAAGAGGTGAGCATCTGCCTGCCTTGCTGTTTCTGCTTTGGAAAGAGACATTAAATGCAACTTTATTTACTGGAAAGCTTTTGAAAATGGTTTTAAGTAAACAAACCAAACCGGAAAAAGCTGCTCTTCTCAAGGCAGCTTTTAATGCTTTTATAACTGTTTGCCTCTGTCTATATGTGCTTGGGCCTTCAAATTCCAAACCCTTGTGAAAGATGTGCTGTTTCTTATTGTTCATTTGCTCTGCAATACTACTCAGGTTTAAGAGAGCTAAATGGTTGATAAAACCACTCACTAAATCAGTGTTCAGGCAGATGTCTTGACATCTGTCATTTTCTAAAGGTTGCCAGCTGTGACCTTGTTTTCAGATGTTAATAGATCCAGTGGATGGTCCCTTTCCAAAGACTGATTTTCTGCTGGGTAACTAAACTGGGATATTGAAAAGGCAAATGTGCTGTGAGACAAGCTGCATTTAACTAAAGTACTGTTGTTCTCCATTTGGCTTCTTGCATCTCTCTGGGTATCTGTGGTTTCACCATAGGTGTTCTGGTTTGTGTTTTAGGTCCTGCAGCACGTCCGCCTGCCTCTGCTGAGTCCCAAGTTTCTTGTGGGTACAGTGGGTTCCGATCCACTCATTAAGAGCGATGAGGAGTGCAGGTAAATCTCCTCAGCCATTTACAGAATTGGATTATGTTGTCCTCTGAAACTGTGCTCATTTGTCACTGGTGAATGGGTGATGCCTCACAATTTCATCTTGAGCAACTGGGAGGATAGGGGAAGCAAGAAAAATTGTTTTCTATTTGCATAATAGTCACTGGCGTGCCCTAGAAGTGGTTTTGTTCTTTCAAGTTTTCAGTGAAATAGCAAACTTTGAGTGTGCAGTTTGACTGTTGGTAAAAGACCTTTCGGTTTATTGATTTTCATTTTGCGTTTTTTTTTTCTCCCCTCTAGTCATGGCCTTTTATTGCAGCGTAGCTCTTGCATGGCTTTCATGATGATCTCAGTGGGATCTAAAGTAGTTTTGCTATGTAGAATGTCTGCACTTTGATAACTGAATTGGACTCTGGGATTAGAGTCTGCTCTTTCCCACAAGGATAATGCAGGGAGTTGTCATTTCCTCCTCTTACGGTTTGAGTCTCACCTTTCTGGTTCTCCAGAGTTCTGTATCATCCACCAAGCACATGATTTAAATTGTGCATACTATAAAGAAGTTCAGGGCATAGGTTAAATTCTCTCCCTGAATAAACATTTTTACTGGGGAAATTCCACATTTGTAGAGGGAAGGAGGACTTTTTTGTTCTTTTTTGTTTTATTCAAGGGTTTGGAATAGTAGCATTAGTCCAGGTGGCAAGTCATGAATGGATGGACAGTGTGAGCTGGCCAGAGCTGATGGAGAAAATATTCATCAGAAGGGTACTATCTCCATCTATTGGTCATGTGTGTATTATGTATTTGTGTGCTTTCCAACTCCTGTTCTCTTCCGAGGCAAAACCACTGACTGTTAAGTTTTAGCTTGAGGCAGGCTGGGTTTTTCTTTTCTGCACAGTAAGCCTGACAAATCTCTTGTCATAGTTTGTTTTTTTTTTTATCAGTCTTTTTATAGCAAGCTGTATATATTATTAACTCTGGCCGAGCACTGGTGCTGGTTTGCTGCTGTCACTGTGTCAGTGGCTTATAAACAACCGATGAGTATTTAGGTGACAGCGAGCGTTTAACCGAAGCTGTTCATGCTCTTCTCGTGTGACTTGTGAATCCCTGAGGTGCATGACTAGTGCTGGCTGCTCTTCCCATCAGTTCTGATTCTCCCTCTCTCCTGAGACTGAGCTCTGGGGGTTAATGTTTTCCTGTCTTGCACAGGGATCTGGTGGATGAAGCCAAAAACTACCTGCTGCTGCCCCAAGAGCGGCCGCTGATGCAGGGACCGCGAACGAGGCCGCGCAAACCCATCCGCTGTGGAGAGGTGCTCTTTGCAGGTGTGTGTCCCTGCAGGGCTGTGTGTGCTGTCTGCAGGAGATGGTGGGGGGTCTAGGGGGGCCGTATGAGGAGGGTCTGAGGTAATTTGGTCTGTTTTGCCTGAAGGAGAGACTGAGAGGAGAGCTCATCAACTTCCTTGTGAGGGGAAGAGGAAGGGCCGGCACTGATCTCGGCTCCCTGGTAGCCAGCAATAGAACTCGAGGGAATGGCCTGAAGCTGTGTCAGGGGAGAGTTAGGTTGGATATTAGATAAAGATTCTTCACCCACGGTAGAATCTGGCACTGGAACTGACTCCCCAAAGCAGTGGTCACAGCACCAGCCCTGACAGAGCTCAAGAAGCATTTGGACAACACTCCTGGGCACATGTTGGGATTCTTGGGGCTATCCTGTGCAGGGCCAGGAGTTGGACTTGGATCCTTCCATCTCAGGATATTCTGATTCTATGTACTTTTCCCACTGGCTTAGGCCAGGAGACTCCAGGCAGGATTTTGTGGTGGTGATGTTCCCGTGAAGTCTTCACGACCTATTTCTGATGTGACCTGTGCATTAATATTTGAAAGTTTGAGTTAACTTACGCTTTCTTACTTGCATGATTTCTTTGGCTCTGTGAATGCCACAGCATTTCCTAACTTCAGTTCATACTCTTGAAAATCTCACTCTATCTTGTAATTACGAACCTCAGCAGGAGTGACTTAGAGATGAGTCTGAGGGGGTGATCTGTGCCAGGAGCACAGGCAGTCTGTGGGCTGGGTGAGTGTTTTTGTGACCCTGTTTTTGGTGTTCGGCTGCAGTGGGGGGCTGGTGCAGCGGGGATGCGATTTCCAGCGTGGAGCGCTACGACCCCCAGACCAACGAATGGAGGATGGTGGCTTCCATGAGCAAGAGGCGCTGCGGCGTCGGGGTCAGCGTCCTGGATGACCTCCTCTATGCTGTGGGAGGCCATGACGGCTCTTCTTATCTTAACAGCGTGGAGAGGTAGGTCTCCGTAAGGCCCCTGTGCAGAATTTCAGCTCTGAATGTTTAAACCTGTGTGCAGCCTCTTAGGAATGAGTTCATTTTGCCATTTCCTCCTGCTTTGCACACCCCTGGTGCAAAACACTTCTCATGTTATCCCCAGCTTAATGGGACAAGCCAAAGCCTCTGGCAGAAGGAAGGAATCTCTAGGAGATGGGTCTGGGTGTATTGTAGGAAGGAGTGGTCATCCTGGTTAACCTTCCTTGTAATTGCGGGTTTGTTTTTTGAGTTGGTGAGGAAGGTGAGGTTACAGTGAGCATTTCTTAGATGCTGAGGGAAAGATCCTGGAATTTTATTGTGAAGTGGCAACTTGAGAATTAAGGAACCTTGGCACATAGACCGAAGAAGGAAAATAGGTCAGTTTTAGGCCTGTGAAAGATTAAAGTCAAACAAGTTTTACCAAGCTTCCTGTTTCTGGGAGCTGCACAGGGCAATTCCCATGCCTGAAAGCCACATGACTCAAGCTCTCCTACTACTCTAAATCTTGGCCCTGTAACAAACCCAATGAGCTGTACAAGCACCCCCTCCCACCTTGAGCCTCCCCTTCTTCCCACCTATCTCCTTGAATGCTCCCAACTTCCCAAATCATGACCCTAGCGTTTTATCTCCCACGTCCTGCGCTTCCTTGCTATGCACTGTATTTCTTTGTCTCTGGATTCCCAAGTCCATCTTCTTCCTACATATTTTATCTGGAAGTCCCAGTGCTGGCTGAGTTCCTGTGTGAACTGCAGGGAACAGAGCAGAGTTAACTCTGGCTGCTGCTCTTTGCTGCAAGTTACCACACGCCAGCCGGTCTCTCTCAGGAACCTGCACCTTTGATCTTCAGCTTGATTCATCCCAACCTGCAGTTTGAACATCCCTGGAGTAACGTGTACTGGATGCATTTTATCACTTCAGGGCTTTTATCCAGCTTACAAAGAGCTGTGTTGCAGCTGAAGCTCAGGATAGGCAAGTTTTACAGCCTTAATAGAGCTCCCAAGCATGGGAGAGTCTGAAGCAGACCTGGGCAGGTAATTTGTGCTGTTTGGTGTGGTTTTTTCCAGGTATGATCCAAAGACCAATCAGTGGAGCAGTGATGTGGCTCCCACCAGCACCTGCAGGACCAGCGTTGGAGTAGCAGTTCTTGGAGGTTACCTCTATGCTGTGGGTGGCCAGGATGGTGTCTCTTGTCTCAACATTGTGGAGAGGTACTTTTTAATGACAAAAAAAAAAAAAAAAAGGTGGGACACAGCAAGAAAGAGAGTATCTTAGAGGGTGCAACTGATGCAGGTGAGCTGGAGAGGAGATAGGAACTGCACAAATCTTACAGGGATTTTTGCCTGGGGAGAATAAAGTCAATCTTCCTGTCCCTTTGTGAAGATGTCAGCACTTCACTCACCTCTGGTGTTTGTTGTTTTGCCAGGTATGATCCCAAAGAAAACAAGTGGACTCGAGTGGCTTCCATGAGCACCAGGCGCCTGGGAGTGGCAGTGGCTGTGCTGGGAGGCTTCCTCTATGCTGTGGGAGGCTCTGATGGAACATCTCCTCTCAATACTGGTACGCCTTTTGCTGCCCCTTAATCCCAGTCAGCGTTTGTCCTGATCCTGGGAGCTCGTCATGTCCCCAGGTGGCTGTTGAAAATCTTAGTGGGCAGTTTGTGGAGTTTTTTTTCTTCTTCAGATATTATCTTGCCACACAATAGCTCACTCTCCAGACTTGTGAGCCCCTATTACCTGGTTGTGTGGCATATTTTTACTTTCTCCGTGCTTCATTTGGCAGGTATGTCCTGAATACAAGGCTTTGATCATTTGCAAAGCAGTTGCAAACACTTTTTTTTTTTTAATTCCTGCAGCAGCCATTTTTGCTGTAGGACAGAAACTGCCAGAGGTAAAACTGCTGCAGGTCAGTTTGTAGCATTAGCAGCTCCCTCTCGTGTGAAGATCTGAGTGTGATTGATGCTGGAGACAGCAGAGAGACTAGCAAGAGTTCTTTGGAAGAAAAGAGAGAACAAAACGGCTTCATGGTGTGAAAAACGAGGCTTACTTTCTTGCTAAAATTTAAAAAGTTTGATAAAAAAGACAATAGGAAACAAAGTAAAGGGTTAAAAGGTTGGGTGCTTGGCATTTAGTGAACAGCACCCCTCCTATCTTCAGAGAAATTTTTTAAATACTTTTTTTATTACATTAGTTTGTTGCATATTCACAGACTATTATGTATATTTATTTTTTTCTAAGAACTGTTTAGTATAGCTCCTCCTTGGGTCCGCTTTTTCAGAGCATGTGTGTTTTTTGGTTGTGGTTTTATTATCACTTCTAGTTTGGGCTGTGGTTTATATTTTCTTTAGACAGCAAGTGCTGATATTGCCATATTAGTAACAGGGGTCTTCATTATATGTTCACTGGATGTTATTTTAACTAAGCAGTTCAATTACAAGCATAACTATATATCAGCTATCTTACTACTATGTTTAAGCAAAAATATGAAAACTATATCCTTACAGCAGAGGTATTTTAACATTTTACATACAACATTCATCTTCATATTTGCGAAAAGCCAACTTTATAATATGCCTTTACAACAATGGCATTTTCAGTGTGTGGAAATTGTGTCCAAAAGTGCCCTGCCAACCCTGCTGACCAAAGACCTTCCCTTCCTCCGCAGTGGAGCGCTACAACCCCCAGGAGAACCGCTGGCACACAATAGCCCCCATGGGCACGAGGAGGAAGCACCTGGGCTGTGCCGTGTACCAGGACATGATCTACGCCGTGGGAGGCAGGGATGACACCACAGAGCTCAGCAGTGCCGAGAGGTACAACCCACGCACCAACCAGTGGTCCCCCGTGGTGGCCATGACGTCCCGGCGAAGCGGAGTGAGTGCCGTGCCTTCAGTTTTAGCTTTCGTGTTTTCCAGGGTCTGTACCGCATTAGGGTGTTACTCTGAGCTTCATGTAAAGTGTTTGCAAGGTCTCCTCACAGCTTACTTAGACAAAACAATCCTGAGGACCAAGGACTCAGTAGCAGGTTGAGGCCCAAAAAGTGCAAACAACAGGGAATTGAGGAGAGCACACTGGGAGGATGGGACTTCATAACCTGAAGCTGTAATTGGTCAATTAACCCCAATGTGTAAATGGACCAGAACTTATAAAAGTTTGAAAACTCGTGGCCGGGGTCCATCTTGTGTGTAGCCTTGGCCAAGCTCTTGTACTGCCCGAGGTGTATCCTTTGAAGGCTTTTTATAAATCCCTGCTTTATTCCTTTAACTCTGTCTAGCCTCTCTTCCAGGTAGCCTCTCTGGGCATCAAGTGGGGCTTGGTGGGCTTGTCCATGCCACACTGTCATCATGTGGGGACAGCACGGAGTGGAGTGTTAGCCTGCTTGGTGGGGAGAGGGGACAGGGCAGGGTGTCATTGTGACTCTTGTTGTGGGGAGAGGACACAGTGAAGTGTCAGTCTTCTCATGAGGCTCTCCTGCTTCCTCTGCGTCCTCACCTCTTTTCTGTGAGAGAAGAAGTTTGCAAAAAGCTCTCTAGCAAGACTAGAGAGTGAAGAGATAGCCAAGTCATGCCACAGACAGGTATTTAGGATGGGGAAATGAGTCATTTGAGGGTGTTTTTAAATATTTTTGGGCCCTTTTATGTGGTCAATTAAGCCTGAAGCAGAGGAGCTTTTAGGTGACATAGCTGTACTTGGATGAGATACCATTAAAGAACACTATCAAATTAGTACTTGGATCTCTCTGGATGAATTAGGAGGTGAAAACACCCACTTGCTTAGAGGAAAAAGCTGTGAAACTGGGTTAGCACGTGTTTAGATACATAATGCCAGCAGACTCTCATTGCCTTGAGGCGTGTGTGGGAACAGGGTTCCTGGACTTCCACTTAGGCTGTTACCTCTCCTCACTGGATCCTGTGGCTGACAGCATGTTCCCATCAACTGCTGATCGTGGTGCTTTCTTGTGAACAATAGGTTACTGCAGTGTTTTCAGTAGTCATCATGGCTGAGGAGATGTAAATGGTCTGGATGTTTATCATCAGGTGTTGGATTATGTAGTAAAGAGAGGATTAGTTCTATCTATGTGTTAGTGTTCCAGTGTCTGGTGAGACAAGTATGAATCACAGTTTGAGCAACCACTAGTTTTGGAGGCAGAGAGCACGTATTTATTTCTGTTCTCCAAGCAGAGGGAGCTGTCCAACACTGTCCACTTTAGTTTCTCATTAGACATTGACTTTTAATCAGCTGCTTCTGTATTTGCTTTCTGTAGAAACTGCTAAAAACATGCAGCTGTATCTGCAGCTCCTTGGACTTCCTCAAAGCCAAAACAGGGACCATTTTACATTGTGTACCTTCCCTTTTTCTCTGTTATACTCCACATTTTCCACTGGAAGTGATCGTGTTTTTGATGTTTCAGTGATTTTGTGCTTCTGCAGAAAGGCTAAATAGGAAGTCTGGAGGCCAAGGTGCTTACAGATGGTCCAAGCCCTAACCTGAGATGTTTGGGACCAGGGGCTTACCGGTGAATCTTCTACTTTAACCAAGTGTTGTGGGCCGGTAGATATTCTTCTTGGGGAAGAATTTCAGTCCAAAACATAAGTTTTGTATGAAAAAGGTTTAGATTCTCATGTATTTATCATCATTCATATGGTTCTACTTCTTGTAGCTGGCAATAAGGGGAACCCTCTGCTTTTTCTTTGAGAGATTCTCTATTCTGAGATACATATTTAATTTTCCATGTCTCATTTTTTAGGGTATTTTATTTGTGCTGTGCCTTAAAGAAAAAAACCCCAACCCTCTCCTGCAGACTGCCTTTCACCGAACATGGTTATAAAATAGTTTTATTAGTATTTTTGTTTTAACCCTTCTTTTCAGGACATCCCAGCTAAGTAGCTGCTGTCTGATGGCTATTTTGCAGGTTGGCCTGGCCGTGGTGAATGGACAGCTGATGGCAGTGGGGGGCTTTGATGGCACAACGTACCTGAAGACCATTGAGGTGTTTGATCCAGATGCCAACACATGGAGGTAACTTGAATTTGTGCGACAATCGAACACTGAAATCCAGCTGGAGCTGTCCCAGGCAAATTAGGAATGTGGTAAACACTGTAACAGAGAACTTGGGTGAGGTAGAACCGTCACAACACTCCCATTCTGGCTTCTTGCCTTGCAGGAAAGAATCACATTTTGAAAAATATCCCAGTATGCCCCTTCTGTTCATTTTGGGCTGAGTCTCTCCTGCTTCCCAATAAAACTGAGCTTGTCCTTAGTAGAAGGAACTCCGAGCCACCGTGTAGAATTTGGCCTGTTCACATCTTGCTTTCAAGCTGAGGCAGTGAATCCTTTCAGAGGAGCTGAAACACTTCAAGCACATGTTGTTATTCCCCTTTAAATCAGCAAGATTCAGCCCCTGGAAGAATGTCCAAGCTGAGACAAATAATATGAAAGTGCTGATCAATGTATACACTGAGCAAAAAAGAAAGAGGAAAAATAGCCTTTCTAGTCATAACTATACTTGAAAACAATTGCTTGTGTATTTGTTCCCAAATGTAATTAGCATAAAATATCAAGCTCCTATGGCTATTTTTGCTGCTGTGGTAATCTGGCAAGGGTGAGGAATAGAAAGTAATTAATGTCCTTATTCTTACTAGTGACAATAGTAGTTTAACCCTTCACTGATAAGAGTAGCTGTCATGAGCAGCAGTGGAGGAATTTCCCCTGGTTTGGTGAGCCACAGATCCACAGGATCTTTGGAACTGCTGTTCAGAAGTTGAGGAGTACTACATTCATCAGATTCCTTAGTGAAATGGTTTCAGCTACTCCCTGTGACAGTCCAGACTTAGGAGTTTCTGCCTGGCAGGCATTCACACTGTTTGGGAGATTATTCAAGGTATTATTAGCTTGTGTTTTTTTTCTCCACTGAACTCAATATAGGTGATCAGCTTCTATGGTCTTCCCTTTCTTTTGTTTCTTTTGTATCTTGAAGATATTTTTGATTTGTGCAGCTTGACTGAGAAATGATTCTGATGCAATCAAAGCTGTTTGGAGAACTTGCTTCTCCTGTTCCTGCCAGCAGACTCCAGTGGCACAGAGGGGAATATGCAGCTGGAGTCTGCATAGGGATCTGATATCCCTATGAAATGCAGACACCATTGCAGTCAACAGATGGTGCTTGGGATGCGTTATATCTTGGTTGGATCAGCTGAATGTAGGGGTTTAGAAATATAAATTAAATTAGTTGAATTGTGAGGACTAAGCCTAGTTCTGTGTTACCCAGAACGTAGTCTAAGGTCAGCTGCAGCCTACAAAGTTTTTTTTGTATCTTGCACATTACCAGACAGGGAGCAGGAAGTATTTATTTGAGTAACAGAAATTTGGTGTCAAAACAAGGAGCAGTTCCTGTTCTGAGAGAGGAAAGCATGAGCAAATACAGCTGTTTACTTTTGAAGTGTGTAAGATGGGTGCTCCACAACTACTTCTTCGCGGCCCACTCTAAGCAGACATTAATGACGGTGACGTGGGCTGGTTCAGTCATTTCCCATGGCAGCTCCCAAGGGTTGGTGTCCCCACGGAGGATGTGGCCCAGTGTGTGACCCTGGAATGTTGTCTCCACAGGTTGTACGGCGGGATGAACTACCGGCGGCTGGGCGGAGGCGTGGGGGTTATCAAAATGACACACTGTGAATCTCATATATGGTAAGCTTCCGGAGGGAGGGAGTCCCCTGCCTTCTCATTCCTACAAAAAACTGAAGAGACTTGTTGACACTGGACCTCTTTGCAGCTCTAGTATGCACGGTCTAGATCCAATGTAACTCTTTGCCGGTGAACTCTTTCTATGGAATTATAAAAATTGACTTCTGTGAGAGTGTGCCCAGCGGGAGACCACGTTGTCAGACTCCAGGGAACCACTGGACAAAAGTAGAAGTGTTGCTTATGTCCGTATTTTTTCTAAATAGTTCTACATTTTTTGAATAAACCAAACTGTAACGGTTGTTGTAGCGTAAAGGATGCTGATGTAGAGCCTAAACTCTGTACTGGGAGTCTGGCCAGGAGGAGGGATTCCTGCTTTCTCTCCTGCTGTGGGAGCAGTGGATGTGGCAGCTGTTTGGTGGGCGAAAGAGAAAAAGTGATACAGAAAACATTGCTTTTGCCTTATTTACAGAGAGCTTCAAAAAAAAGTACTTGACCTGCAAGGTGCCACCTTTGCACAGAAGCTTTTCTGTGCACAGAGTATATTTATTTTTTCATTTGATTTGTATCATGTATTTCCTTTATATCGCGCACAGCGATGATTCCAGCTTTTTATATACATCTGTCTGTGCATATATATATATATATGTATTTTATATATATATATGTATATATATATATATGTGTGATTTGCATTTCGACCAGCTGGTGGTTTGGGCAGGGCTCTGTCCTGCCAGCTACTGTGGTTCAAACCCTTGTGGTATGATTTGGGGCCTCTTAGAGGACAGGAGAGCTGTGAGGATGGGTGCCCCGAGTATCTTTTCAGAACTGGAACTCTCATCACTCGACTGAATCAGTGAAGTGCCCAAAAAGGGTGAGAGGAAAAGGATTTCAAACAATGCCTTTTTACTGTACAAAAGTCCAGCTTTTCTGTCCTCTCTCCTGTATGTGAACCTGTGCTGGTTTGAAGGTAAACCAGCGGGAGGAATTAACCCCACACACATACCTTGTGAGAGATTTCAAGTCAGAGTTACAATTCAATAGAAAGATTACAAGTGCAATGAATACAGAAAGACTGGCTTAAACCAGTCCCGATTAAACGGTAGTTGCAGTCCCGTTGTAGTGATGGGTGAGGTCTTGTCAAAAGCGCTGGTCCTGTGGAAAGGCCTGGTCCTTCTCTGGATGTCCAGTGGTGGTGGTTGTGTCCAAGTCCCCAAACCCCCAGATCGTAGGCCCTCAAAGTCCTGGCAGGAATGTTGAGTCCCTCTCCCAGGGCAAGGGATTTGACAATGGAAAGATGGAATCCTATGAGTCATTTTGGGGAGTCCTTGATGGCCCATTGGCAAGGATGACCCCCCCTTAGGCTGGGTGTAGTTGTCACTTTGTGAAGACAGAGGGAACACTGCACCCAGCTCACAGCTGTTACAAACGAGCCACCATTAACAGTTCATTAGGAATAATGCAGATGGGTGTGGAATAGAGAGTTTGGCTACACCCACACTGGTACTTTCTCCTGCAACCACTGACAGAACCTAAATCCAGCTAGTTCTAGCTCACTTCTAAAAGCCTTTTTCCTCCTGTTGCCTGCTCGGTATCAGTTCTTGTATGAAGCAGGGTGCAGGTATCATCTGTTAATTCTGACACCCACTTCTTGTGTTCTTGCTGGAAGGACAGACCCGCAGCCAGCTCCTTCCTGCTGAAAAAAAACCTCAGACCAGCCTCACCTCAGCTGCCCTCTTGTCTGTGTCTGTAGAATTCCTGACCGTGAGGGATGGTGCCCTCTCTTTGAGTGATTTTTGTGCACTTTGCCTGTGTACGGTTAGAGCAGGGAAAGGTGTGAGGCTCATTTAAGAGTTTGGAGGGGAAGGGCTGTTTGCTGGCACTGTGAATAACTCCTCCCCCAGGGGCTGGGGGAGAGCAGGGAAGAACTCAAGACTCAACAGTTCTGTTTGTACTGTAATTTCTATTGAGTATGGAAGAATGACCTTTTGCACCTGATCTGTGGACCTTACTAAATTTGATTTTGAAAAAGAGGACTGTAAATCCTTGAGATGAAAAAGGCAGTGCTGACATCATAAGTTCTTTAACTTCATAGTTTGATTGATGTAACTCAGACTTTAATGTGCTTGAATATAGTAAAAAATACACTACAGTCATAAATGGGACATCAAAACTTTTTTAAAAGCCCCTTTCCCCCTAAAGGTCGGTATTCTTGTGTTTACATATGAAGATCATTTGCACCTTTACAAGGAAAACAAGTATTCTGTAAACAAATGTTTACATGTATCATTTATGCTTTTTTCTAGCATGAGTAACTTGTATAAATAGTGCTATCTTAATAAATTTCTTCTACGCTGTTCTTGGTTTGTTCCTTGGGGTGAAAGCAGTAGGGGGTGTTCTTCTGTGGTTTATGCGGACAACGATGCTGGAGGGGTTTTCTTTCCAGATAAATCCCAGTAAAAGAGGCTTAAAACTCTGCTGTTTATTGTTACCCTTCACATCACTCAGAACCAGCTTTTTCTGGAGGGAAGCATCTGTGCTATCTGGCTAAATCTGATCTCTGCTCACCTCACTGCATTTTTCAATGAGGACAACAGAAGGAAGAGGTTAAAAGAGGCTATAAGAATTTAGGTTTTTTGAGATTATTTATGAAAATTTGTTGGAAAGAGCTGAGCATTATATTTAAGACTTAGCCCTGGGTGTAACAGTCCTATTTTCAAACCAAATACAGGTGCCAGTTATTTCCAGACCTCGTACTCCTTTGTCCAGTGCTCTTTTGACTCCAGATAGCAAACTTTGTCTGAGATATTTCAAAAAAGGAAACTAAAGCACCAGAAGTGATAGTTTAAGTAGTTGTTGAGCTGCCAAGACCTTCAGAAGATCACTTAGCTGCTTGTACTAGGGTAAGAGTTACCACAGACTTCAACCTTAACATGCAAAAATAATCCATCTTCAACTAGTAAAGAATCTGAAACCAAGTGTGTGTTTCTTTGTTTAATTCTGGAAATAGGTTAGGAACTAGGCATGCAGTTATGTCCTGTTGGGCAGTTTTACACTGGGAAAAGAAACTTGCACCCCTATTTAGGAGAAGGTCATAGCACAAATCAGCTCCTGGAGATGCTGCACAAGTGTGAAGCAAGAAACTAGACTTGGAATTTTGCTGCTCACAGAAGCATTTAATAAGTAACAAGTGGTGGTTTGGTCAGGTAAGCTGTATAAATAAGATGTTGGAAATAAGCTCCATGCAAGGATATATTTAATTAGACATAGGTGGTCTTTCCTTAAGACAAAAGATGGAAAATATTTTCGTTATTTAGTACTGTATTGCAAAACCTCTTAGCAGGTGCTGCTTTCTGCTCCTTAAATATCTAGCCAGACACTGTGCTCTGTCCCCCTGAACTCTTGCCTGCTCCAGAAGGGAGGGATCCAACATCAAATTACAGCACACAGCTCCAACCCTGAGAGCTCTCTGGCCTACAGGATTACATCCAAGATTACAAACATCAGGACAAAGCCTAGTAACTTTCAAGCTTATCTAAACCTCATTTTCCTAATTATTAACTTGCCTGGGAGAACCAACAGGTTGACAAGTGCCTTGTGTCCAATCTCATGCCCAAATGGAACATAAGTGAACATTATCAATATTATACATATTACCAAGTAACCTTAACAAGCTAAAAAAGGAGTTAGAAACCTGGATTTTTCTGACCTGGATTGTAGAGCATGCACCCTTCCTCAGGTGTGCTGAACTTGGCATTTAGACTAGCCCAAGAGTAGTCACAGTTTAGCCAAGGCCTGTGTAGCTTAGGCTGTCCAGTGAAAACCAACTTTGAAACAACAGAAATACCGATCAAGAATTTGCACTGTTTGTCTCTGAGCTGATACCTGCACATAAATGAAATGAGTGACTCTGAGAAAACAAAGCTGCTCAGGAAACTGTCACAAGTTTGCATTGCAGCCCTTCTGCAGGGCCCAATGTCTGCTTGACTTTGCTGTGCATGGCATGCAGTTAAACAGCCAGGTGCTGGAGTTACAGTCTGCCTTTGGAAAGATGCTGCACAAGTGAGTTTCCTGGTGGTTTCTCAGCACAGATTGTCCAAACAGAAAGCCTTTTTAGTATGAAGAACTACTGAAATGGCTGTCACTGTATCTGAGAGATTGCGAGTTCGGTCAGTAGCATCAGCACTCCAGGCAGGTATTGGCTCTGTAGAATCTGCGAGAGAGAGAGA
>VYZR01067168.1:0-10436 GCA_013400675.1 Oxylabes madagascariensis
ACCGCTCTGGGCACAGCTGGGCACTGCCCGGGCTGTCTCTGGCCGCCCAGCCCAGCTCCTGGCCGAGGGCAGGATCAGCACAGCTCTCGGAAGGGCTGGATGGCGCCCGCTCCTCGCCGCCTCCCCCACAAACAGTTGTTTGTCTTAAGTTGATTTTTTTTTTTTTTTCCCCTGGGGGTGCCACAGATTTTCCACCCCCGGGGCCAACCAACGGCCAGGGAGGGCGGCTCGTTAGTGGCCGTGAGGGCGGCCGTCCCTGCCGGTGCCAGGCCTGTCTGCTGAGGGAGGCGGGCGGCAGCCTCGCGTAAAATGCCAAATAACCGTCCTTGTTTTCCTTGGTTGCCAGGGTAGGAGTTGACATTGTCCCCAGCGGAGCACAAGGACTCCCCGTGACACGGCGGGGACAATGGGAAGGTATGTTTTCTTGACCCGCTGCAGGAAATCCTGTGCGTCTTGCCGGGGAACGCAGCATTTTCCTGCCCCGTCCGTGGCCGGGCTGTGGCGCCGGGGCCCCGCAGCCTGCTCGAACCTGCCGTGCTCCGAGCCTCTCCTGAATGCAGCGGAGCAGTCTTGCACCGGGAGCTGCCTGGGCAGGACAGACCCTCCCTCCGGGGCTGCCGGGACACTGCNGGCTTGGCTTCCTTGCCTCGCTCCACTCATGCATCCTTATGTTCTCCTCTCGGTCAACACTTAGGGTCCTGTCCTGCAAAGCGGCCTGACTGCCACAGATGATTGCATCCATCAGAGAGATGGTGACATTTATAGGAAGTAAATATTCACATGGATAAATTAGCCTCAGAAGGGCTTCTGACCCATCAAATATTTAGGGAATATGTGTGAAACAGGAAAAAATAGAACAAAACTTTTTTTTTTTTCTATACTGTGGCACGCACAGAGGCAATGCCATTAAGACTGGATGACATCCATCACAGAAACTGATTAGCCAAAACTCCAAATAACCCATTTACTGACAAATCTCGGGTAGCATTTTCACGTTTCTCTTTTTTTCCCAAATTCCTTGCCAGGCAGCTATGAACAGGGGCATGCCCAACAACTTGGTGTAACCTGTGTGCAAAATTGATGCTGTGAGAAGGCTTCATTTGTTAAGAGAGTTCATCTGCAAAAGCTAGTGGGGCTGGCTGGAAGTCTCCCTCTACCTTTTCCTTTTTTTTTTTTTTTTCCCTTTGGAAGTAATGTGGGAAGAGCAACATCTCCTGGAGACATTTGTTCTGGAATCATGTGATTCCTTGCACTTCCAAAATAACCTTCCTTACAGAAATGCCTGCAATGGGTACATGCAGTTGGAGCAAGAAGGACACCTCCTTGCCTACACGCTGTCTCCCGGCAGCAGTGCAACCTGGCAGCTACCACAAGCATAATCTTACCATTAATCTGTGGATCAGGGACACACACAGGCACAGGCTGCTCAAGAATGAGAGTCCACGTTAGCAGGACCTCATGTAAACAGCTCCACAGAGATGATGTGCAATGAGCCAGTTGACCTCAACATGGGAAGCTTTTATCGTGCCTCAGGTGGGGCTGGCTTCTGGTTCCAGAGTCTGAGGACAAGGAAATAATGTGTGCTGCCTTTCTGGACATCAAGCTTTAAACCTAGCAGGTAAAGAGTGAGCACAGGAGCTGGGACTTTCCTCAAGCATTTTCACTGATGTGGTGTACCAGAGAACATCTTTTGACATACCAATGTCTAATCATCTACTTCTCCAGCTGTCCTTCCTACTGACTCTGCATCCATCCCTGTGCCCAGAAGATGAAGCACCTCTGGCAAGAAGTGTTTGCACAAGGATCATACACATACATTGGGGAAGAGTTAGAAATGCTGAGAGATTTTCTTTTGTCCCCCATCTGGTGGTTCTTCCCCTCTCTGCATCTCTTCACTGGCTCTCATTCCTCATCTGTGCTTTGTCTCCCTCCTCACTGAGTGCCTTTGTTCATAACGCCCTGCCCCTGCTCTCTTTCTCAGCTTTTTTCTGCCTACTTCTCTAGTCCCGTAGCCTCTTCCTAGTACTTGGAAAATGAATAGAAAAACCTCAATCTTAACAGGAAAAGAAAGCAAACAGTTGCAATAAGCAACTCTTCTTCCTGGGAGCAGTCTGACCAGTGAGTCATTCCCAGGGCTTTTGAAATGACAACAGGCATCTCCTGCCTTTGCTGTTGCTGCCGTTGTGTTCCTCACAGCAATGCTTACCAGCCAGTGGAGAATGGGGCCCCCTTATGCTTGGTGCTGCATAAATCATTTTCTTTAGCCTGGGGGAAAAAGAAAAAAAAAACCCAAAAACCTAAAGAAGATGAATGCATGATTCAAGGATTTACTGCTCAGATTGCTTTGGGGGTCTTTTATTCCTCAACCTTTCCTGTGTTTCTCTCCCAGGCTGCCTCTCCTTCTGGCCTAGCCCTTAACCTCATCCCATCACTCTCTCTTATGTCTGGCTGCCCTCATCTGATTTACCTTCCAGTTCACTTTGTCCCCTCCTTTGTCCATGTGTATGCTTCTCCTGCTGTCACTTACTCCCTCTCCCTTGTGGCCAGATCCTCTGATTGCCTTCTCCATTCTGCAGTACTGGGTAGCTTTTCATCACCTTGCTGGTGGAATCAAGAGATGCAAAATATTCAGTGTGAGGTAGACACTGAATGGTTAAAACTTGGCAAAGTTATAGAAAACTGAAAACAGGCTCTCATAGCAGAAAGTGTCAGGTACCACCAGCTCCAGCTAAATTAAATTCTGTCCCTGTAGTGTATATGCACAGAGACATTTATATTCATATTTTTAACAGCCTTCTAAACTCTGCAGTTCACTGACAAACCCTTCATGAAGCTATCATTCCTTTTTTAACACCTGAACTTTAAAATGTCACATATAGCATTTAAAAGGACAGGCAAATAACCAAGGAAACATCCTAGCATGCATTTTGCTTTCCCTCCTTCTGGTTGATCTAAAGTCCACAGAAATCAATAGCAGTCTTTCCATCTAGTTCAGCAGAGTTCGCAGTCAGTAGGTTGCTTCCTCCTAAAATTTCAGACGAAAAAGACCCCACACAAATGTGGGGTTTTTGAGTTTCCTTTTACTCATGTATCTGGCAAGACTGATGTGCTGTCAAATGATCTTTTCAGTGCTAAATATACACCATTAACTACTAATAAAAAAACCCCAGGCTTTAAACATTCAGCTCCTTTTGGCATCTGTACAGAGCATTCCACTTGATCTCACAAGATGTATGGTTTGCACTAGGATTGCAGTCACAGTTTTCTTGTTAAAGCTGTCAACCATTCCAGTGTCTATCTTTACAATGAAATTCAAACCTTAGTTAGGAAAATAGGCAGTTCTGCTTGAACTATGATATTAAGATCCCTTAGAAGTCCTTTTCTGTATCCATTTGCAGGCTACAGCTCCTGTTAAAACTAGGTTGCAATGTGAAAACAAGGGAGGGAAGAGGCTGATCCCTTCTGTTCGAGACATTTCCTCTGAGTGGCAGAGGTACTGTGGACATTAAATGCTTCCTTAAACATGCTATTTTTTGGAAAAAAACCATTGTGTTAGAACCACTTACAAGGCAAAACTTCACTGTCTCATCTTGTTAAAGTTACAGAGGTAACTCCAGGACAGAACATTGCCTTTTGACTTTCTTAAAATCAGCAGAGAAATTCTCTTGAACTTTAGATGATTTGCCATAGGATTGCATTGGTATCAGGCTGGACTCATTAGTAGATATTAGTTAATGACATGGGAGAGGTGGAATGAAGTTGATAGTTTTTTCTTGTGAAAACTGATCATCTTCTAAAGGTGAACACCCAGATCATTTCTGACAAGCCGGTAAAAATCATCAGTCAATATTGCATGAAGTAACTTAAAAGTAGTGACATAAAGCAAAGAGAGGATACAGGTATGGGATAAACATATGTCTTCTAATGCTTGGGCTCCATGGGGAGCCCCCTTATCTGCTTCCATAAGGCGCCTTATTGTGCTTAAGTAATGGGTATTAGAAGCCAAGCAGTATGTTACATCTCCTCCTACATGGTACATTCCCATACTGCCTAGATACATATGAATCCTGCATGTCACATGTCATTACATTTTTCCGAGACTATATCTCCATCCATGCTAAAAATACACAGAGAGAAAGAGAGAGAGAACTTCAGTGTAAGCAACAGATACTTCTGCACAGACCCTTGGCAATACCAAAGACTGAGAAATTTACACGTGTTTATTATTCGTCATTGTTTGAGGAAGAGCATTTGTGAAGATAACCAGCCCTAGGGGTTTTCATAGCAAGCGCCTGCTAGGGGCTTACACCCATCCCAAGTGGGTATATCCAAGCTGGATACGCTCAAGTGAAGCCCCCTCCACCTGCCTTTTCATCTACATAGTGGCCTGATTTTTTTCTGAAGTGCTTAGTTACAGAGCCATTCCTGTAAAAATAACT
Source organism: Oxylabes madagascariensis (assembly GCA_013400675.1). Classification (NCBI taxonomy): domain Eukaryota; kingdom Metazoa; phylum Chordata; class Aves; order Passeriformes; family Timaliidae; genus Oxylabes; species Oxylabes madagascariensis. Next base: position 4,440 of record VYZR01067168.1, read on the forward strand.
GCAGAGCTATCCATAAATACTCTCACTCAGAAATTCCAAGCAGTGAACAAATCTGTGAAACTCGTGACCTGCTGATGTCCTGCTCCTCTGCTATGGACATGCAGGGACCGCAGAGCCCTGAGCCCGGGTGATGAGCCACCTTCCAGTAGCCTCTGCAGTGCCACCTCTCGCCTCTTCTGTCACACGGAGAGGGTCCCCCGTGCTCGGGCACCCACCAGCAGCATGCGGTGGCCTCCAGGAATCTGCGTTACGATAAGGATGTGAGGCAGACCTCTTGGGCCAGACTCCACTCCCCTCCCCCCAAAACCCAAGAAAATCATCAGTGGCCTAAAACCTCGCTCTAGCGGCTTCATCGCTGGCACTCTGGAGTTGGATTTGGTCTCCATATGAGAGACAGGGGAGGAGCAGTGGTCCCCTGGTGACATGTGTCAGGCAGGAACATGGCACATGCTCGGAGTACCCCCAGCGTCCCGGGCTTTTGCACTTCTGCGTGAACAGCCGAATGGGCAAACCCCTCCTGCTCGGCTGCAGCAGATGGAGTGGTGAGGCAGGCTGCGTGTCTGCAGGGCTGGGCAGCAGAGCTGTGCTCTCGAGCTCCAACTAATGAAGCTGATTTGATGAGCTGATTATTCTTGTGTATTAGTGCATCGCTGACATGGTGCTCCATGCTGTACCAGACACAGAAGGAAGGGTACAACATGGGCCCCCTACTGAGCTTTCCACCTAGGCAAATGGAGCAGACGATCCAGAAAGACAGGGTTCTGGATGACGAGGAGGAAACGGAGCCCCTCTTTGTAACAGAGTACTGCAGCTCTCTGAGCTGGAATGTAGCAGCATTCCTAATTTAGATACTCCGGTTGAATTTTAAGTGGAAGTGAACAAAACATTTGAAAAGCTGTCCCTGTTCCCTCAGCAGGGAGATTTCGAGAATTTTCTGGGTTTGGGGGAGAAATACTGGCACAAAAGCAGCCAGTTTTCCCAGGTAGAGATGTGGTTCCTGGAAGCAAGCAGAGGCTTTCTAGATGTGATGAATGTAAACAAAGAGGGGTTGGTTATCAGTAGGTGATTCATGATGGGAGGGATAATGATGAATAGGTGTTATGACAACAACTGCTCTGCAGCTGTAGCTCTCTCTTCTGCCACAAACTGCCAAAAACTCACCAGCTTTCTCCTGGGACCTTCTAATGGCAGTAAACAAGGCTTGACAGTGTCCAACACAGAGGGTGCATGATTGTTGACCTCCTCACGGTAGAGGAAAATTGGCTAAACAATATTATGTCTCTGGGTTTCTGCAGACAGCAAAACATCCCCCAGAAAACATTCTTCCTGGTTTACATAAGCCATTAATTATGTTAATAATGTTTCTACCTGTGCAGTTTCTCTAATTTTAGCCCAATATTTCCTCCTCAAAATGCAAAAAAATTACCCTCTGGGAACTCAAGGATGGCTTTTTATGTATTTTTTTTCATTTCTACTCCAAAATGAATAAGAACAAGCCCCAGCAGATTTTTTTTTTCAGGCAGAGTGGCAGTTCTACTCTTGCTGAATCATCTGTGACAATGATTAGGCAAGAACACAAGAATAAACATTTCTTGGCAGCCAGGCATCAATCTCCCCTACAAAGTACCAAACCCACCGTTTAAAAATCAGAGACAGTTTGAAAAATGCTTCTGTAGCTGACTTGGTCTGTGTTTGGCACAGTGAACAAGCTGTGCTGGACTCGGGGAAGCTCAGCACAGTCCAGAGGAGGGACCAGCTATACACTCATGATCAGGTGCTTCAACAGAGAAAACGTGTAGTCACCACTACGGTATCTGAACACAGACAGAATAAATGGGAGACATTTGCTAGAGTCCAGTGTGAGGCTGGATGCATACAGAGGTCTGCTGGAAAGCACAATTGACATAATGGTAGTGTTGCTCTTCAAATGCATATTGGAGAGTTTATTTATGGTTTTGTATATATTTGAATATCTTTTCCAGATTCCTTTGCTTCAAGTGCCTTACTCATGTGAGTCCCATGCTTCAGTCAATCCGGGAGGTTTCTGCCTGTCAGGTCCCCATCTCTGTCATTCCTCATTACAACAATCACCTATGAGAATAGGTAGAGAAACAAAAGGCCAGATGCACAGCTGCACAGATGAGTGAAGCACGCTGCAACAAAGGAGAGCAACTCTCTTTGGACATAACTAATGTGTGAACTGGCTTGACTGTTTGTAATCCCATTTCTTGTTGCCTGTTCTCACAGCTATGCTGAATTTAAACATACAATGTTTTCCAACCATGTGTCCACATACAGTGTTTTCCAACCACGTGTCCTCTTCTTCATAAGGCCTATTTAATCTCTGTGTTGAGGCATTAAGAAGAATGGGGATTCAGGGAGCAGGGATGAAGGGGAAGGAGTGAGGGTTATGGCAGAGAACTTCAGGCTGAAGTTACTGACTTCCTTTCTCAGTTCTACAGGAATTTTCCTGCACAATGTTGGATATGCCACTTCACCAACATGTGCCTCTACTGGGAAATCTGTCAAATGATGAGGTCTTGCTGGGTGTCTCAATGCATATTTGAGAGTTTCTGAGATCCCACTTAGGCTAGCACCACAGAGAAGCCTTTTAACTAACCAGGCTGAAAAGAAGGCGGAGGCTCTGAGATCTGGAAAACATCATTCTCAGCATTCATGCCTGGCAAAGAATGTCAGTGCTACTGCCAAGCCTATCCTGATGAACTTTCTGTAAGGTGACCCTTTTTTCTACACAACAGCAAACATCCCAAGAGGTGTGAAAGACGACTGCTATTCACCTGCACCAGATTTCCACTGCAAACCAAAGTACTCACTAACTAAAATTTCACAGAAGTCATGGGATAATGCAAGGAGTGAGTTCAAGGACCAAGAGCAAGGGAAAAATCCAGTTTCCTGTACTATACGCAATCACTCCTACAGCCATTGTAGATCCAGTGGCAACAGTTGCACTGAAAAGCTGAATTTCCTACCCAGTATCTGTGAACCTGAATTTCGTTCATGGCAGAGAATCACTGGACACTACCTTCCTACCTTGTGCATTGGAAAGCTGAGATAAGAATGAGGTGCCCAGACAGAAGACAGTATTTGCTGTCTGGGGACCCCTCTGCCCCATAAGGTTATGGGATTGTGCTGGGCATGCAGTCAGTCATAACTCCATGGTGCAAGCCTTTCTGGCTCTCTTACTTCTAGAAACAGAAGTCTGGATTACACAGACTGTCCTCTGGCTCAAGAGCTCTGCTGCCAGCCCTGAGCTGTTGGCCCAGCACATGACCTGTGCAGAGGACTCACAGAGCCAGAGCACACCTCTCCTGCAGAGCCACGGTCACCACCTGCCTATGATATGATCCAGGAGCTCTTGCTCCACTCAGCTCCCACTATGTATTTTGTGAATGTCCACCTTGTGAAGATTTTGAGAGGAAGCTTTCTGAGCCAGAGAAGTTGGCTGTCTGATGCATATCTGTGTTTTTGTGATAGTGATGGACCCCACTTTCCAAGCTGGACAGAAAGTGATGGCCCCAGGAGACACTCTTATCTGAGGCTTATTGAACTGTCTGATGAAATTGCTGCCCTCCAGTCTATCTGCCCACTGCCTTCGTGGGTTACCTAAGGTGTGTCTCAGTGAGGTGTCTCAGGCCTCCTCTCAAAGCTTTGGTAAGATAAAAGCAGACCTGAACGTGCAATGCTCCCCACAGTGGTTATCAAGCTGGGGATGCTGTGCCTTGTCTCCCTGTACCTTCAGCTATGTATTTCTGTATGCTGTGGATCGTTCTTCCCCTCCTTCTTCCTTTCTAGCTCCTTTTCTTTTCATCCCTTCCTTCAGGGATGAATACATAACTCCCCATTTTTAAGGGGTTATACAACACATAGAACAACACCTACACATGCAGTGTTCCCTGCTCCATGCTGGAGACCTCTCAGTGCTCCTACAGTCCCTTAATTTTGACCATCCAGAAGCCCCAACAGCTTGTTCTGAGTCAGCTTCCTCTACCATCATGTGTGTGTAAATTAAACATTTTTTTTCTGCACAGCCCATCGAGAATAATGAGTGCTTATTTTCTGAGCCATGCTATAGCTGTCTTCTTGGTAAAGCATAGACAGTTAAAAAAACCCAATCATGCTCTCTTTAAATGACTACTGAAGGAATGCCTAATGGATAAATTAGGCATATCTTGGCTGTGAAGATGGCACCTTTCAGCAACATCCCATAATGAAAGCTTTGAGAGTGATGACCTGATATTGTGGCATGCTAATGTGAACAGCTTCTCTCAGTTACACATTTTATGACAGGATCTGAAGAGTGACGGATTAAGAATATATTAGATATCAACTGCTTTTTGGATGAGTTTCTTAATACAATAAAATTTAAAGTCAAGCTGGTAGAGTGCTTTGTAATCTACAGATATTTATGAAACTGTGAGCAAACCTAAAAGGCTGCATTTCGTGAATGTGATTTGGTAATTTTCTAGCAGAGTTGCAAAACAGAAAAGATTTGCATTTGGATCATTGTTTTGAAGACTTGTTGCTTACCTAAATCTTGAGCCAAACTGTTTCTGGCATGGAAGTTGGGTGGGAGAAAATTCTCCTGCACCCTGTTTGCACCCCCTGTGCCCTGCGCTGGAGATGAGGTGTTGGTGAGAGTTGCCAAGAAAATGAGTGGCAGCATTTGGGGATAGAGAGGCAGAAACCTACGCCAGGACACCTGGGAGGTGCTCTGATCCAGCACATGCACCTCCCTGGCAGGGTGAACAAACATATCAGGAACAGACTCATGCCTTGTCTTTCCCTCGTCTTCTTCATTCCTCCAAAACCCAAGTTTTATCTTACATGCACAAGCAAGCCCTAGAAAAGTTTGCTCTGATACCTAATTCTGAATGTTGTTTTTTCTCTAGGAAAGGAGGGTAAACACGATGCAGCATGAAGGAGACTACAGCGTAAGTGGGGTAGAAGCTTGGGTAAGGAAGATTAATGCTGGAGAGCTGTCTAGGAAGGGGCCGGCATAAATCCTCAGAAAATTAAGCATATGCAAGGAGTAGCAGAGAGTGACTATGGGAAAACCTGTCAGAACAAAGTAGCAGTCTTCCACTCTCTCCTACCTACAGACACAGCCAAACGCACAAGAATGGGGTTGGGGGTTGTTCATAAATAGTCTGGCTGCTGTTTGTCAGAGGCAACAGTTGAAATGTCCGTGCACAATTGCTACTTTAGCATGTGCTAAAAATGACAATGGCGTCCAGTCGCAATGGCCCTGCTGAGAACTGTCGTTCCAAGTCGCAGTCATAAAACTACTGGTGGGTGGTCTTCATCTCCGTTTGTCCTCATTATCATTTCATTGTGTTTCTGTGGCCCACTGCACCATGGCACTCCCTGCATTTTAAAGCATTTCATTGACGGGGCAGTTTGACATTCATATTTATATGTCCTTGTTGTATTGCAGTGGTTTCCTCTATTCTTGGGGTCCAAGCCTTTTGTGAAATGGTGCGAGGAAGATGTGTATTCAAATCTTGGACCAATGAATTGGGTATTGTCAGGAAATAACAGAAAGTATTGAGGATTTAAACATCCTGGACCTTATCCTGCTTCTGTGGAACCTAACAGAAAGGTTTTTCTTGCCAGGGACTGAAAGCAGGGTTGTGGAAGAGGTCAGATGGGCGGCACATACCTGGTTTGGGGTTCAAGAGCAAACTCCCTGGGTTACAATGTTAACAGGAGGCAGTGGGCTCTCCCTTTTCCTCTGCCAGAAGTGCAGAACAAAGCTCCTATTGACTCCAAAATCAGAAAGTCCAAACCCTAATAATATCTCTCTTATTTCCTAATTCTCATTTAATATGCAAGACAAAAGCTAAGCAAAGCCTATATGCAGTTCTGTGACTGGGCAAAGCTTGAGCTGTAAAAGCAAAATGCTTGCCAAACCTGTGAAAAACAAAAACAAGAGACAGCTTAAACAGTAGAAAAGGGGGAAAGAAAACAACAAAAAAC
>VYZR01067172.1:0-18238 GCA_013400675.1 Oxylabes madagascariensis
ACAAATGTCTGCTCCTGACAGGAAACACGACTGGATTGAGTATAAAATGCCGCCCAGACGAGCCCCGTGCCTGTGTCCCCACGCACGGAGCTCCGGCGGCCGCGGAGCCGTGGGGTGGCCCCGGGCAGCCTGCAGAGGCGGCAGGGAGGGGACACACAGCGACAGGCCAGCACCGCCGCGGCATGGGGGTCCCCGGCGCCCTCGCAGCCCTGCCCGTGGGTGCCTGCGTGACCGAGAGGGTGCGGAGCGACCCGTGGGGAGGGGACACCCGCCCCTGCCCGGGCACGAGGACAGGACGGGCCGCCCCGGGCTCCTTCCCCGATCCAGCCCCCGCCGGTCCCCGCGGGCGGCAGCGGAGCGCCGGGAGCGGGGCTCTGCGGGAGGGCAGGGCCGGGGGCTGCGGCCCCCCCGGGCTGGGGGGAAGGGACAGGAAAATCGAGACGAAGCAACAGCCTCCAGCTTTTCCCTTCCTCTAATCTTGCTTCACTCCCCTTGCTCCCTCTCCCTCCCTCTCCCCTTTCCCCTCCCTCCCTCTTTCTAATTCCTGCCGCTAGCTCGGAGCCTCATTCAGCAGCCGCTGCGACTGGAGTGTAATAGGCTGAAGATGCTGCCGAGCCCGCTCCGCGGCCACTTGTGAATGGGACTTGCCGGGTGTCCCCGCTCCGCAGGCGGCCGAGGGACGCGGCCAGCCCCGCCGGAGCCGCAGGTGAGCGGGGGGAGCCCGGGCAGCGGCGGGGGAGCGCGGTGCGGGGAGCGCTGCCAGCCCCGCCGGGGGAAGGGGCAGCGCAGGGAGGGGAGCGGCGGGGGCCGAGCGTGTGGGCGGCTCGGAAAGGAAAGGGAAAAGGGAAAGGAAAGGGAAAGGAGGGATACTCGCGGGGCCCCAGAAGTTGGCGGGGCCGGGCGCGGTGCGGGCGCTGCGGCGGCCGGGGGAACCCCGGGGCACTCGGCTCTCCAGAGGGAGAAGGGAAACGCTCTGGCAGACGCCGCTTTATTTATATATATATATATATATTTTTTTTTTTTTTTCCCCCCCCTTTCGTTTNTGGGAGAGCTTCTTTGTACCGCGGCTACAAAGGACAGAGTGGCTGTGTAACACAGTATTTACCTACCCAGATATCTGTGACAAAGGAACCTCTTTAGCAAATGAGGTCACTAATTCAGAAATTGGCCCTTTATGAGGAGAATGCTCATTGCTTTTTAACCATCCAATTACTAGCAACTCCCTGGGAAAGACTCTTCCTGTTGATTTGTGGTGATATAATAAGGTTTTCACAGACCCCGTGCCTCTCTATTAAGAAATTAAATGTTTTGAATTATTTAATGATGGAACTGTTGAATAAGAGAGGCACCGCCGGGCTCAGGAGCAGGGAAGCACGCACTCAGGCGCTGCTGGATGTCCATCTCTTTTCCCCCTCCCTTGCTCTAGCGTCTGCCTCAGTGTTTCCAAAGTCTGTGTGATTCTCCAGGTAAATACTTTGTTCTCTTTTCCCATGCTGGCTAATGGATCCCAATGAATAAATTGCCTTTCAGTGTAGAAGTCCTGCAATAATTAACCTGACATCTGCCTCAGCCAGGTCTGTCTGCTGAGGTTTGGAACACAAATAGATGCTTGTGCTCCATCCTTTTGCTGGTTTATAAGCAGATATGCGTGAGTCCATGGCAGGGGAACTGCAGATGTTTCTCAGGAGCAGCAGATCCCTGGCAGAGCTGCACAGTTCCTGTGGCCGGGAGAGGGGCAGTGAGAGCAGGGGGAAATGGGGAGCAGGAGGTCTGGTCTGAGCTTCATGCCTTAACACACAAGGCATTCCTGGAGCACATTTCTGAGTCTAGAAGAGTCTGTGCTCTAGAAAACAGAAGTTCCTGGCTGCAGTTCAAAAGCAGTTCTCTTGCCTCTTGCAGAAGAACAAAATAAAGTTGCAGAACTAAGAACAAGATATTCAGTAAAAGAATTGGAAATCCTTTGGGAAAATTTTACCTAAAGAACATCTTTCCTTGACAGGCTCTTGTTCTTAGGCCCTGAAATAGGACTTTTTTTTTTTTTTTTACCTCAGCCTTGCACATCAGAGAATGAGCATGGACAGAGAATGCTATTTATAGGCTTCTCCACATCAGCTTTAACTTTGCTACAATTATAAGTGTTGCCTGTCCAAAGAAATTAGCAGGAACTAGATTACTTCATTAGCAGAAACGCTGCTACAATAGGACATGTCAGGGGATGAGATAAGTCATTGCAATTTATCAGCAGCCGTTTCAGAGGAAAATATGTATAGAAATGGTTGATTGAGAGATAGGGCAGCTAAGTTAATTTTTCTTCTGCTTGAAATTATGGGAAAACTGCAAAGATTGGAGTGATTTCTGTAATTTATCTGATAAAATGCTTTAAAGTGTATCATGTGATTTCAGCTTCAATTAATATGCTATTCTGACAACATCTGACATATTTAATTTAGTGTAAGGAACATATGTGAAGTTCAGAGTTACAGTAGACTGAGACTAACATTCCTATTTTCTGCAACTGCTGTAACATAACAATGTAACTTGACAAATCTTTGAGTGATAAGAATTCCCCAATAGAAACTATTTCTAGCTCAGACATCATAGAAATTTCAAGTCATCTCATACTTAAAACTGGCATCTTTTCTTTTTGGTGAAGCCCCTAACTGAATTTTGAATCCATTTTGTGAGCTGGATGTTTAGCGAAATATCTTCAGTGTGTGAGAAGCAGAGGTCTCATCTGGAATCAATTAATTTGAAACAGTTTAGCAACATACTTCCTGGACTTTGTGTATGTGTGTGTGTCCGAGTTCTTCACCCAGCATTTTAAGCTGAAATCTGTGTATAATTTCCTATGCCATACCCATTTTTATGTTTTTAATGGCACTTCAGCTTTCATTGTTTTTTTGTTGGGGCCAACCCAAGGCTTGGGGACAGAAATGACAAGGTGGCCATTGATTTAAATGAAGATGGGGTCGGGTGGTTTGTCTGGGTGAAATAAGAGGACTTTATGGTCTAAATCTTTGTACATCAGATACATTCTCTCTTACGGGTTAAGGAGCACTGTACCCATCTGCTTTGATACATGCTGGACAGGGAGTAAAACACTTCCATAGTATTTTAGGAGGAAATGTAGCAGCCCTGTGTCGGGTTTTGACGCCGAGGACTCAGGCTGAGATAACCGGTCCGCGGAGCGCGTTATCCCGGGGGAAGGAGGGCTCGGGCTGCGCGGCTGCGCTGCGGCGGGCAGGCAGCAGGGGGCAGTGCTGCCCCGCGTCTTCCCGGAGCCGCTCCCGGAGCCATTCCCGGCTCTGTTCCGCGCCGGGAGCGCCGCGGGACGCGGGGCCGGACCCTCCGCGTGTTCCCGGAGCCATTCCCGGCTCTGTTCCGCGCCGGGAGCGCCGCGGGACGCGGGGCCGGACCCTCCGCGTGTTCCCGGAGCCATTCCCGGCTCTGTTCCGCGCCGGGAGCGCCGCGGGACGCGGGGCCGGAGCCGCCGCGTGTTCCCGGCTGTGCCCGCACCGGGAGCATCCCGCGGGATCACTCCCCGGGGTTTAGCAGCCCTCCTCCGGCCGCCGCACCGCCTCACCTGCGGCCGCGCGCCACCGTCTTGGCTCTTGCGGAGGAGTTTTGGGCTGCTGGAAGTGCGGCTTGTCTGCAGACAAGCTGACTCCACAGCCGAAGGCTGAGTGTGGAATTAACTGCGCGGGCCCCTCTCGGAAGGGTTTTTACTCGCTCTTTCGTCCCTTTTCAAAGGCAGTGTCGGTTCCTGCCATGCCAACAGTTTAAAGGTGGAAAAAACGATATAGCAAAACAAAACGTATTTCTTTCAGAGATGTTATCGGTTTTGAGAGACCTTATAAAGACATCCTTGATAAGAGAGAATAAAGAAAAAAAAAAAAAATATTAGGCCAAATTGGACTAGTTTTATCGGTACACATCCAGGTCAGTGGAGCTTACAGCTGAAGGACTGAGAAAAGCAGGATGGCCCGTATCACTTCCATATATCCTGCAGCACCCTGGAATACAAAAGATGTTGTTACCACCCACAGAATCACGGAATGGGTTGGGTTGGAAGGGACCTTAAAGCTCATTTCCTTCCACCCCCTGCTATGGGCAAGGACACCTTCCAGGACGCCAGGCTGCTCCAAAGCCCATCCATGCTGGATGCTGACCAGCAAGGACATATATGATCATATAGATTTGAAATAGTTGCAGGCATAAAGAGAGCCTTATTCCAGCTGCCTTCTTCTTATGTTCTTCTAGACATCTCCTTGGGGGTGTTCCTACAGACTGGATCTTTGATTTGACTCAGAACAACCACATTCCTGTGTACAAGAAGGATATACTATAAATAACAGTGCAGAACTCTACAATATTGCAGAACATCCACTGGATGCAGCCAGAGAAGTTCACTCATGCACCTAATCCAAGTTCTTGCCTACAACTGATGCCAAACCCGAGCAGCACAGCTCCATGATGGCTGTACTGTTATATGTCAACGGCCTGAGAGAGGCTATTAATTAAGAATTATCTTGGAGGAACAACCCTTTTTGAGAGCGTTAGTGGCTCCTGCAGGGGGAAGAGGGCACAGGAGACCTGTCAGTGCCTATCCTCGGTGCTGTAGGACCCTTCAGCTGCTCCCTATGCTCAGGCTGGGAGGGAAACTTCGAGCTGCCAGTGCTGCTCAAGGCCCTCCCGAGAAGACCCCGCACGGCTGGGACATCAGCAGGGACATCAGCAGGGACCTTAGTGCTGTCTGGCGAGCAATAGGAATTCAGAGACGAGTGTGTGGAGCCGGCAGCCGTGCTGCTAAGCAGTGCCCGGGGGAAAGGTGACATTAAGGCTCTTTTTGCCTGACAAAGGCATCGGGGCTCCTTCCATCACGGCTTGGGTGGTGCGGTGGCTCCCAGACATCCCCGTCCCACAGAGCTCTGCCGGCTTCAGCAGCCATAATTTAGCTCTACGGTTTTGAAGTGCTGGCTTCAGTGAATTCTAAGAGGGTTTTGTGTGTGTGGTTGGTTGTTTTTTTCCCTCCAAAGTTTGGCAATGAGTGAGAGCTCTCTCCCTTCTGAATCAGCAAGAGTTCATCAGAATTCTTAATGGGAATGCTATGGCAGGCAGAGTTGGAGTAGTAGAAATCAATGTAAATGGATTAAAAGAAAAGGGCCAAGTAACGGAATGTAAAAAAGGAGCCAGGATTTTCCAGAGTGATTGGTGAACAGTGCAGCAAGAGGTTTCCAAATATAATTCACTATTATAATGATGTTTAATTGTTCATCAACAGGTAGACTGTACCCACATTGCAGATACACTAGCAGAAATTGTGGATCATGGAGCACGATAATGCAGACAAAATTGGACAGGACTTGATATGTGAATGTCAGCTGTAGGAAATGCCTGTCTAGACAGTAATTACAATTAAGGTTTCATTAAATGGTGTTGGTGCAGACTGACGCTGTTGCCAGGAACCCCCAGTGATACTGAGCGGACACTGGCCTGTGCAGGAGAACACTGGAGAGATAAGCAGGAGGAATTTTATTCAAAACCCCTTGAAAACAAAGTTGTTGTGTTTGTGAGCTGCGCAGCACCGAGCATTTAACTCCCCTGTCCTTTTATGGTGCACCTGGTGCAGGTTTTCTTGCCCTATGAGCAAGCCCAGCTCGAGCTCAGCCAGGCTGGGTCAGGTTTGTCCTGGATCCTGTCCTCCAAACTGGGACAGGCAGTAAATCAGTGCTGTGCCCTCTCACAGCCCCCACTCCCTTCCACGTGAGCCCCTAATCACACAGTCTCTGCTAGCCTGGGAAGCCCAAAACTTCCTTAACTTGCTGCCAATCCTATTGAAGGGCTGCTTCTTCTGCCCCACATTTTAATGCTCTTCCTTTTACATCAGCTATTCCAAGGGAGAGAGTCACGCTTAAGGTTAAACTGCTGCCATATAAACTCTGGTTCAACATAATTTTAATCCCAGTGAGGCTGCTGATATATACTTTTAAATAAAATCAAACTTCAGAAACACATTAATTGGTCTCAGTGGTTAAGTTAAATAGTTAAATACATGCATACATATCATTCTGCCAAGGCTAAGTCATTAGTTCGGAGGAAAGCAGAAATGATGACTCTATTGGAATCAGGAGACTAAACCCTATTTCCATTAATGCTAACTGTTTTATTAATACATGCATGTGTCGGCATTAAGTCATAAATTTAAATGGTCTGCCCCTTCTTGATTTAAAGTAATTATCTCACAGATCTTCACTGCTGAATGAATAACTGTGTTACTCCTTTCATCGTTTGTCAACTAAGTTTTTTTGTGGCTTTTTTTTGTTTGGTTTGGTTTTGTGTTTTTGTTTTTGGTGTGTGAAGACATTGCAAGGCAAACAAAAGAAAGAGAGTTTGTGCAAAGTTGGCTGGCATTTGAACCAAAAATAAATGTATTTTCATTGCCCAAGCAAAATACCTGTAACTATGCAAGCCCCCAAACAAGGGTTCCCAGACCTTTTTAGTCATTGACCTGCCTGCATCTTATGTGCATTTTGCACACTCATTTATAGAGGTGACTGGAAAACTTTGATTGAAGTAACAGTAAACATTGCAACCTTTACATTACTCAAGGAAAATGCCATTCAAAAAGTTTATCCCTAATTTTTGGACATCATTTAATTTGATAAAGAGAGTTCCTGAGGCAAATACAGGACTTTGAATGACATTTAGAAATTAAGAAAGGTCTCATTAGAATAGAAAACACAGTTGAAATGTTGGGATTCAATTCTAGGATTCAATCTCACCCTCCTCAGAGCAGTGCTCCCTTTAGAGACCTGACCACACACTGGTGTAGTTAAGGATTTCTCAGCATCATTCAGTCCATGGTAGATCACCATTCAAGACAAGGTTTTAGTGCATTTTTTGTTTTTGGGGCAGTTCCTGGTCAGGCAGGAATGGCTGTGAGCTGTTTTCCAGGAAGGAGCAATATTAGAGCAGCTGAATGCTGCCAGGTTAATTCAGCACGTCCACAGCACTGATCAAACCCTCCTGTTCCATATTACATGAGCCACAGGGATCAGCAGCCTGGTGGAACTGAGAATCATTCCAGCATTTATCCAGTGCACACAGAGAACAGGTATTTTTTATAATAATGGCTCCTTCCCATTCTCTTTCAGGATATTTTTCTTGCAATTGAAATTCCAGAGATCTTCAATATTTCACATTAGTGAAAAGTCACTTTTCATTCACAGTTTCAAACCCAATTTCTCCAGACATAAGAGGTTCCAAAATTTTGAAAAGCAGCTGAATAATAATTTTACTTGGAGCTCTGAATTCAAATAGAAAATTTTGTCCAGTGCTGATTGTTGCCTTTTTATTTGTTACTGTTCCAATTATAGCTGGTATAGCTGGGAGAATATGGCTGATTAGTATGCATTTCAATTCTTTTTAGCACGGTGGTAATTTCCATAGCATTTCTTTTTTCTAAAGCAAGAAGAAAACAGAGCAGGCAGTGGCATTTGCATGCAAACGATTTGTCATTTACATACAAAAGGGCTGATTAGGTAGCAATACGTGTGGCTGTAGGTCAGACAGGATGGTCATAATTGTTCTTTCTGTCCTTAAAATTACGAATTGTCTAACATTTATATGAAAAATTTATACTTATAAATTCATTATGTTCATGTTTCAGGTATTGAGTTACAAATCCTCTTAGAGATCTCTGGTTTTCTGTGGTGCTATGGCTACAGTCCTATAAGTGAAACTGGTTTTAGCTGATCCCTTCCTCAGTGCTTCCCAACCCTGTGCTGCAGGTCACAGTCCACTGCCCTGGACAAACAAAGCTGATTTGGAGCATTCAGAGCTAATTGGGGTATCTGCATGACCTGGCTCACAACAAACCACGTACAACAGCTGAGGTTGATGTCTCTGTGCCCTTGGAGTCCTGCCTGTGCTCCTGGGCTTGGCTCAGGGTCTCTCAGGCTCCTGCACCTTCAGCTGGAGTTCACTCACCTTGCTGAGGTGCAGATAAGATTCCTTGCCCCTCAGTTTATCAGATCCTGCTCTCCCTGTGCAGCTCCAAATCTAATATTCAGTGAACGTTTCACCCCCAGACTTTCCCACTTCGCAATGCAAACTTTGCTCTGCCCTCCCATAACCTCACTGTTAGCAGGTACAGTGGCCTCTTCTGATCTTTCTTTTTTTATTTTCGTATTTCTCCTTTACTCAGCCTGCTCCACTTGTCTTCAAAAGTTGAGACATTCTTCTCAGCTCCCTTGGCTCAGGCTTGTCCAACATTTGCCTTCTCTGACTCTTCCTACTCCCTGACTTAAGCAAGGTTTCCATGTCCAGCCTGCAGGTCAATCACACCCCTCACTACGACCTTGGAGCTGATGTCCAATGACCTTCTGCTGACATTATTTCACTTTTTGGTTCAAACAGTAAAAGCTCATTTGTCTGTGTATTTGTCTCAGTGGATGCCAAAGTGCTGGGAACAGCTAAAATTAATTCTCAGTACATTCAATGACTTCAATAATTATTTACTTCATGACAAAGAAATCTCCACATTTAAATGAGGCAAGAGTGTGATCTGACAAATACCTCAGCAGTCTCCTGAGAGAGGAAGTGGGAGCCAGCCCTGCTGCCTCACTAGGGAAGTGCAATATGCAGCTGTCACATGGAACTAGGACATGATGAACTCCATGGAAAAGGTAGCATGAGGATTCACTCCAGGCTGCAGTGATGTGCTGTCATTCTGGAGCATCACAAATTATCAAGTGGCTGCTGGCTTGGGCTTTAAAGGAGCACATGAGGAAAATCAAAAGTCAAAAGTCAAATTGCTGATTTTTTTTCCTCATGGCATGGACTTGACATTCAATTCCACCTTATTGTGCCCTTCAGTGTGGATTTGTACTTTCAGAAGGCACAGGGAATGTCCACCTTGGTTAATACATGTTCGGAACTTTGTTATTGTGGTTAGCAGCCTTTTTAAATTATTATTATGAGCAGGCGAGTTAAGGCTGTTAATCTGATATTTGCACTTTCCCGGCTAAATTCAGAGTGGTGAACCTGATTTAAAGCAGAGAAGGGGTGCTGGAGTCCATGGGGTTATTCACTGACACTGGGATTATTGAGCAGCACCCTTGATGTGGCATTTCGGGTAGTTTTGGTGGTTACACTGAGATTGTGTTTGAGTTTAGATGGAGTTGTGCATCCCAGGGCTCAGCCAGGTTTTGGTCCTCCCAGTATTAGGACTGCTGTCAATGCACCATCAAAGAGGTGAAATTGCACTAATATGTATTTAATTATCCAAGCAAGTTGAATGTGAAATGAGTTGGGCTGAAATAACAAAGTCTGCAGAGGAAGTGCCAGCTCTCAGGTTTACCAAGATTTACCAAGATTCACCAAGATTTGTAGTTGCTTGTTGACCTTGGCTTTTTCGGGATGAGCTGGAGGACAAGGAGGGTGCTCCTGGAATTTCTGCCTTCCTGGCATCCTGAGGGCTCTGACCAGACTGTGCACGTCTCCCATCACTGATACACGGGGTGCAATTCTATATTTTGCTCACAGAGCTGTGAAATCCTGCTCATGACTATCCCCACAACAGTTTGGAGAACAGCTCAGCCTTTATGGTATTTCCCTTCAGAAATTAATAACCAGCAAGCCATTTCTTGGAAGTTGTACATTTTCGGAGCGCTACCAACACTCAGGCCTTTTAATTTCTATTTACTTTTGTTTTCCCCCAAAATTTACAGAAGGTCATTGATACTTTATTAAGAAAACAATATAAATTAAATTAATCATATCTACAAAAGACTTTTCCATTGGTATTTAGTCATTTTGCCTACTGGAGGAAAGACGGAGAATGTTTTTGCCTAGAGATATCTCCCATCTGGAAATCACATCCATTTTTACTAGAAATTAAAGCATTCAAAAGAAACTGGAGTAAAGCTTGTGTTTTAACCTTTTCCATGTTCTTTAAAGTATGCTATACTTAACCCATAAGTGCTTTGGGCATTTTATTGCTCTGAGTTAATGAATGCTAATTGCTTGTTGAATTTGAGATCAGCAGCTCCTCCTTTAACGCTTTTCACTGGTGTTACCAGGAGTGTTTGCTCGAAGAGGAAGGTTTCCTATTTCTCATGTTAGTTACATGTTCAGCTCCTTTGGCTTTATGGAAAATGAATAATATTATATGTACATTGACTTCTTTTCTCATTCTTACGAATTGATTATAAACATTTCCCCTCTGGGCTTTAGAGAAGGCCCCAAGTTTTATTTTCCAACAAATCCCAACTTTTTAATAACTTATCAAGCATTTTAATGTAAATACATGAATTTCCATCTACATCCTCATGCCCCAAAATAATTTGCCTGTTATCTAAGGGAAAGCAGGCATGCTCATTATGCTTTTTGCAGCCTGTGAATTGAGATGTCACTCTGCATGACAGCTGTGCTGTGAAGGACAGATGCCTTTCTGCCGTGAATAAGACCAGAAAAAGTCCTGTTGCAGAACTGTTTTTGCCACATCTCAGTAGTCTGGTGAGGTCATTTCCATAATCCATGGAACTGCTGCTAAAATTAGGGGTGTATCCATGGCTATGTTGTTGAAGCTCTGTAGGGAACTGAGAGATCGCTATATATTAATTAAGCCTTCTAATTATGTCCTTTTAGAACCCTCCTCATGTCCTGAAAGAATCTTAGAATGAATGAAGAGGAGCCTAATTCCTCATTTACGTGGAGGAATTCTCTCAGTAATCATATTCAGAATGGCAAATCAGCTGAGAGTACAGTGTCTGCATTGACTTTAGTTTCTGTTTTTCTGCAGGCAGCAAGACCAGTGTTTTGACTTAGTCATGGCACAAATTAATTCATCCATGTGCTTGTATTTGAGGAGAGGGAAGGCTTGAATCTACTTGATTTTCCTATTTGAGGAGTGTTCTTTCACCTGACTAGAGGAGTCTCTTCCCACTCCCATTTCTTTTGAGGCAAATAGTTGGGAAGCATGGACATGATGAAACCTCTTGTACTGCCAAGGCAAACCCCTTTGCTTCGCAGCAGTATCTTTGTGTCTCAGTGTTGTGCCATCTAAAAAGCAGCTCCCAAAAAATGCTTTTAAGACAGGTTGACTTGACTAGGAAATAATTTCAGCTTGTTTAGAAGAAAGAGGTTCGGCCTTTCAATGAACATCCCATCAAGTGTGGTACAGGGACCGTCCTGGACCTACCATGCCTTCTGTGCTCCTTCAGGAGCAGCATTCCCAAATAATGCTGTGGGGCTCACTTGGGAACGCCAGAACACTGCCTGCAGTCTGCTGCTGGTGCCAAAAGGGTTAAACCCCATGTAGGCTATTATCTGTGTGGCGCTTCAAACAGCCACAAGTCGACATCAAAAAGGGACTGCAGCGACTCCTTGATTAAAGCTCAGGTAATTTAATTATTTGCCTTCATGAATCAAGGGGTCCTTGAACAAGCTCGGGATGCCTGGATATTAGAATATGGGAAATTTATTGTTTCACTTCTTCTAATGTTCCAACATCAAAGAGAGCCTGTTCCTATAAACAAAGCAGTGGGAAGTCAAAGAATTCAAGTAAAAGCTAATGTGGAGAGACTCCGTTTTCTAAGGTCTTTGTGAGCTGGAAATTAAGATGATTCCTGTGGGGTGAGATATTTACCGCTGTGATTCTTTGTGTCTGTTTTATGTAAGAAAACATCTGTCCCACGCCGAAATGCTCAGCTCCCGCTCCTGTACAGCCGCTTAGTTGCCTTAGTTCTTTTCCCTGTTCTTCAGTTTTGGACGATGTTTCGCATTTTGGGTTGCAAATCTGTCTGTGCCAAGCTCTGAGTGGCTCTCTGACCACGTCACGCTTTGAGATTGCAATTAGCACGGTGCAATTAGACTGGGCACCCTTGTGCGAGGGCGGCGACTCCCGCAGCATCCCGGCCAAAAGCCGGGATAAATTCCGGGAGGGGAGGGGAGCTCAGGCTGAGGGAGCGGAGCTCAGTCCGGGCGCTCCCTGTGCCTCTCACAGCGGCAGCGATAGTTCACAATTAACGAGGCAAAAATGGACTGGCGTTTTTAAAACCCCAGCCGTAGCAGTGAAGCGTGTGCTGCCATCAGAATGGATCCTCTGCCCGCAAAACTAAATGTGGCTTTATTTCCAGGAGAAATGAATTCATTTCTATCTTTCCCTTCTCTTTTCATTTTTACATTCTCTTTTCTCGGTCTGCCAAATTTTCTTTCACAGCTGGGGCCTGACCCCTGTTGTTTCCTTGTTCGCGGAGCAAACACAAAATAGTAGAATTTCTTGGGGTAAGTGCCAGCCTCGGTGTGTATGTTGTGTGTTTATGTGCTACGTCATTTCTGCATAATTGCTCTCTCCTTGCCTGCGCTGCCCTGATTTTGGATGCGGTTTTGGATGCATTTTATTCACAACCTGCACCAGTGCTGTGTGTGAAGCTGCTGCTGAAGGCCCTGAGATGTCTCTGCGCTTCCTCATGTCTCAGCAGGAGCCAAAATAAATTCGTGGGAGACAAATAAGTAGAGAGAGGAAACAAATGCAGTCACTATGTGCGGTGATAAATGTTTCTGAGAAAGATATAAAAGTTATCTAAATAGAAAATAAAACCGTGACTCATCCCACGTGCTCGTATTTACCTCTGAGATGAGAGCCACAAATTTCTAATGCTGCATATCGTTTTGCAAATGAAATTTTTTTCTCTAAAAACGCAATGGAAATATTTTAACGGAAGGGCTGCAAAATGTGAAATATGATAAATAAACTACTTAATTATTTTGTACAACACAGTGATAATTAAGATAGCAATGCAGTATTCTGCCTGCAGGAGCTCTACAGAGAATTTTGTTTAAAATGGTGAGAGGATGCTTGGAGAGATGTTCCACCTGGTGTAAAGAAGGTGTAACCTTCATCTATTGATTAACTGTAGAACAGCTCTATCAGCTCTGTGCATGTCAATTCCCTACAGATCACAGAATGTAATCAACTGAGTTCCGTTTTAAAGATATTCCAAATTCCTACAACAAACCCAGGCAACCGTTTTTGGAAGAATGTTTCGTTTGAAACTTAAAACTGTTCAGTCCCAGTTTCTTTAATTTGGACAGGGAACTTTTAAGCCCAAAAGACCTTGCTTTTAATTTCCATGAACTAAACATGGTCAGTTTATTACCAGCTGAAAAATCTTACTCCTTATTTTCTGAGAAGTCAGCCACAGAAAGGTGTTTGTTTCGCTCAAGGGGAAGTTGCTTGGATAGGATTTCCAGCAGCATCCAAGACAGCCAGGCAGGATTGCCAAAAAGCTTTCCAGGCTAGCTTGAATGGGGTTTGGAGCAACCTGATCTTGTGGAAGGTGTCCCTCCCCTGGGACACCTGGCAGGGGGTGATTTTTAGGATCCTTTACACCCCAAACCACTCCATGATCCTGTATGAGAACACGCACCCCTCCTGGGTGTCAGTCACGGAATTCCTGTGAGCTCTTTGTACAAACAGGAGTTTCTGGCAGCCTCAGTGTTTGCCCTGGAGCTCAGAGGCTCCGTGGGCAGTGGATGATGCAGTGGCAGAGCTCTTGGCCGTGCCATTACCAGAGGAGGAGGAATTGATTAGCAATAACACACTTCATTAACACTGCACTTTCTCAATCATTGTAATTGTGGCTCTTCCCCTAAAACATCAAGTGGAGCAGGTTTTGTTTCAACCAAATCAATCTAATGTGTTAGAATTTACATAATTTCCTCTCAATTCGTTTATGCAGCAGCAGGAATTTTAATTTGCATTGTCTGTATAGACTATAATCAAAGTGTTAAGAGCACAAGGTTTATTCATTATGTATGGCATGTGGTGACAAATTTGCATGATGGGCCACATCTTGCTGAAATGTTCCTTCTTTCCCCACACCCACCTTGGCAATTTCATCTATAACTGATTATCTATAAACCTGGTAATACAATTACACAAGACTTTGAGTCCCTTGGAATATTTAGTGGGGAGAATTATCCCTATAAAAATTAAAAAGTGGATTAAATATCATACTGAAAGATGAGAAGGGCTAAAGGAAATCCTTGAAACTGAGCTGTGTTTCCAGATTTAGGGAGAAAGCTGATATAAACCCCTTGTTGCTGTAGAGTGAAGGTGAACATTCAGAGGATGAAGGGAATGGTGCCTTTTATGTTTGTTAATGGAAATTCCTACACAGACTCTTCCCTATGAAAATTTTCAGGACGAAGTTAGGGACTAAAAAGCCATTAAGCAATTAAGATGCTGTAAATGAAAACCTTCATCATAGACTGTTGTCTGCCAAGGCCAACATTTGCTTTATGAAAATGAAGTGCTTAGCACAATTTAATTTTTTTAATAGAAGATTATTATATTTTAGCACACAGAAAAAAATGTAGGAGCTAAAAATATTATCTAAATGAGGGATGTAATGCATCCTTTGGTTTGGATAGCCAGGCCCTTCATGGAGCATCTCAGAGCATAATATTTATTATTTAGATCTTCAGTTGGTGAGTTTTGGATGTGGCAGTTTCATTCTCTCTTTTGCTGCCCAAGGATAATCAGACTAAAATGTAGGAATTTACACTTATTTTTATTTTATCCAGCTATCTTACAATCCAACAGTATAAACAAATATCTTCTATGCACTAACATGAAATTCAGGTAGTACAAGATTTATCTACCTTTGATCAAAGCAAAGCTCCTGACAGAAATGCAGAACATCTTTAGATGTTGACACCCACGTTCTTTGTAAGAGAGTACATGGATAGGTGTTTCAGTCCTTTTAGGAAACATTCATACAGATAATTTTATTAAAACATACCTAAATCCCTTATCTGAGGTGGAGAGTTTAAAACTCCTGAAGTGCATTGTATTATTTTAGCTAAGAAAAGGGGCTGTGGGTGTAGTACATGCATGATGACTTGTGTTTGCAAGTTATGTAAGGAGAGGAACAGACACAAATCTGACATTTGTGAATCTTTCAGTCTCTGGAGTAAAACTTTGACAAGGCTGTTGGCACCCAAAGTCTGCCAAAAGGCTTTTAAACAGAGTTCTGCTGCTGTGGATGCAACAACTGCACACAGGAAAAGGAGAAGGGAGCACTCTGAGTTCACATTACCAAAGTTTTAAGATTAATGCCTAGAGAGAGGGTTGCTCAGTTGGTTTAGAGAGATGCAGAAGACAAATGTAAAGCCACGTAACCTTTGAAAGAAAGAAAATCCCAGGAAAGGGGAGGCTGATTTTGCACTGGGCTCACCACTAAAGGATCCTATTAAGGTGATTAAGCTGAAAACATCCTCTAACCCTACCAGTGGTCAACTTTTTTCCCAGCTTTTCACAGAAGTTGCTGTATGTGCTGCACAGTCTTTGAAAATGCCATCTCCCTCTGCTGTCTAGCTCCTCTGGCAAGGCCTTTCTTGCCTACTTTCCATCTTTTTATTTGCTTACTTATTTTCCCACCATTTCTCCACGTCCATTAAATACTGTTTAAAAAACTGAAAGGATCTCCAAAGGTTTACAGAGAGAGACGCATAGAAAGGGCAAGTCAGTCTTGGTTGTCTCTTTGCCCAGCCATATTCTCAGGGATAAACAATGTGTATGCTCAGGATTCACATCCTTAGAGTGCTCCTAATGAGTGTCAGAGGTGGGGGTGAGGGAGTGTGTACAGTTTTTTTAATTGTTTCCCCTCCATACCCATTGTGGACAGCTGCAGGCACCCCAAAATGATCTTGGGAGGCTTGCAGAATATTCTTGTCAAATTGAAACCTCTCTTGACCCACACCAGATTCTGGAATCTGCTCAAGCAACAGCACATCTTGCTGGTGATTAAGCACCATCTGAAAAAACACGCAGAAGTGGAAGTGTTCCCAGAGCTCCTCCCAGCCACCTGCGGGGAGCCAGCCTGTCCAGGTGAGAATGGCTGTTCCCAAAAGGCCAAGGAAAAACCGGGAAAAGTTAAAATATGTGAAGATATATTAGGGGCAATACCAGTTCATCCCATCCAAGAATGTGCCCTCTCTGGGGAGCTGCAGCTGGAGGCTGCGGGAACCAGGAATATTAACACAGGGTATTAAACCAGCCAGGTCAGCTTGCGTAATCTCAGTCTGCAGCAGCACCTCTGAACTGGCTCTGTCCTGCTGCTTTCCTGGGGAATCGGAGCTGCTGAAGTCTGAGCAGTGCACTCAGCCTGCTACTGCCATGAGAACAAAACGCAATAGTCAGGGCAATATATCTCAACCCAGCTGAGCAGCTCCTGGCTGCTGCAGGTGCTATCGCTCCCAGCCCGCTCCCTGCAATTGCAGATACAGTTTTTCTTGTCCATGGCTTCAGCAGCTGTCATGTAGATCAGGCTCCAGCCCAAATCTCTGTCTGTGGCACTCTTTGTGAATAAGAAAAATGTGTTTTACAACTCAGCGTGAGAGATGAAAGCGAAATCAGATAAAGTGAAAATGCTTTACAAGTTTAGCAAGTTGTCTCTTGAAATGGCTACAGAACTTGGGCAACCACTAAAATAAAATGTACATGAATCAGTTGAAATAGCAGCTATTTGTCGTAAATGCTGCTATGCACAATAAACAGGACCACTTTTATTTCTGTAAAAGTCTATAGCTAATCCAATTAGAGAAGTGCCTAGATTACGGTAATTAAAAGACCAACTGCATCTCCTTTCTAACCCCGGGGGGGAGAGTTTGGCACCCAGGCAGGAGAACAAGGGGACGGTTCATCTTTCACTCAGATGTTGTGGTTTGGACAAGACTTAGGCAGGCTTGGGTCACTCACTGGCATTGTTTTTCAGATTGTACTCTTCTTCTTTTGGAACACGGGATGGGATTTTTTTTTTTTTTAATAGTATCATCCAGGGCTTTTACACTGCAAACATGTTCCTCTTCCAGAACCTGTGCTTGATTTCTCAAGCTCTGTTCTTATGGTACTTTGGGTTTTTCATCTTCTAGTGCACATCTGGAGTTTCCTACACTCAAACCTGTATGCTGCTTATATGTGATGGTGTTTTAGGAGCTGCCCCTTTTTAGTGTCCTTCTTTGCCTGCCTGAGTCCAAGTCTAGAAATTCCTGGTGTTCCTTTTTTATTTAATGTTGCATAGAGACACTTTGATAATTTACATTATAAGACAGAAGTGAAAGTAGAAACCCCTTGTTTTAAGTGCCATTATTTACAGGGTGCTTTGAAACTCTTAAAAACCTTGGTGTTGATAGCTTTCAAAGAAAATAGATTTGCTGCAAATACACAAAATATTCCACGAATGGTTCTTTCTCTCCTTGATCCTGTTTCAATCCAGGGACTATACAAAAAATCCAGTAGGTTCAGATCTATTAAAATTTATTTAATAGGTTTTTGGAAACTTAGTTTTTAATCAGGGAAAGATCAGCAATATGACACTGCCAGCTCGAGAGGAAAAATGAGATGTCTTGTAAGTGCTATGAAATAAGTGCTACGGCTCTTTGTGAGGCAATGGCTGTATTTTTTTCCCCGCATGATTAGATTTTATAAATATCCTGCCGTGTTCAGGTGTGTTCTCATCTGCCCATCAGCAGTGCAGGGCTGTGCTCCCCTTGCAGCTGACAAGCAGCCAGCATCTGTTAATGACAGCACTGGGATTTTTGGCACGTTTTTTACACCGCACCGACTCCGTGCTCACANGTGATTCTAATTATTTCAAGCATAATTTCATAGGTCAACATTTTGAGAGTACTAAATATTGTGCAAAACACTAAACCAGCCAGTTTAAATCCTCAGAACCAAACGGTGCCAGCAGGCTTTTGAAGAGGCTGTGGATTGCCCAAGGCAGCTGAGTGAGGAGTGTTGGGTTTCTGCTGCCACAACCCTCAGGTGGCACCAGCCCAAGTGCTCGTCAGAGGGGTTTCTCCTGAGGAATGATCAAAATGAAGTTGCCACAGCCCTCCCAGCTCAGCTGCACAAGCTTTCATTACCTGAACCTGCACTGACCCCTCCAAACCAGGCTGTACTGAGCCCCACCCCAAACAACATCCTGGGTGAGTTGCTCCTTCTAAAGTCACTTGGAGGAAATTCCACTGGAATGGGGACCTTTGAGTGAAGGAATACCAAAACTTATCTTTAAAGTTCTGATAAAAGAAAATAAAGAGTGGAATTAGTTTTTTTATTACCCTTTTCAGATTTATTTGCCAACTTTTGGATCAGAGAAGGCAAATTCTGTTTGGAGTGTTTTTTCCGTATAAAATATCTATTGTGCTCTTTCAAATTAAATATAGT
>VYZR01067172.1:19778-59719 GCA_013400675.1 Oxylabes madagascariensis
CTGGGAAAACCAAGGGGTATATATTGAATTAGTGGACCTCTAGTGAAATAGTCTTGTCCTTACAGTTTAAAAATAAATTTTGTAAAAATTCTTCAAACCGTATCAGTTCACAAGATGTTCCCTGTTTTTCATTTGTTCTTTTCCAACTGCTTCAATATGAGTATTTCAGTTCTGATTACTTGTTTCTTCATTTTAAATAGAGGAAATGTAAAGATTTTATTTCTGCAGTAAAATGTTCCTTGAGGAGGTGTGAGAGTACCAGAGAATGAGACAAAATTCAGATAAAATTCTCTAATAATATCTCAAGGAACTGCTGAGGTTTTGAAAAGAAAGAACATTAAATTAATATAGAATAGTAATTTATTTCAAGTATTTTCTTCAGATACTATGGTATAGAATTTCAATATTTTTTTTTTCTTATTCCTGAACTGTTATTATTTTCTCCAGATTCTTTTAAGGTAATGTTGTCAGGTATCTATTTCACTCATAAATTCAGTAGTTGCAATCCTTTATGCAGAAAAGAAAGGACATTTACTTGTCCTTTGTGGATGGTCTCTCAGATGCTAAAACAGGCAAAAATCATAAAGTGACAGACTTGCTGTAATTTTAGCTACTTATTTCCTGGAAGAAAAAAACCTT
This sequence comes from Oxylabes madagascariensis, assembly GCA_013400675.1. Lineage (NCBI taxonomy): Eukaryota > Metazoa > Chordata > Aves > Passeriformes > Timaliidae > Oxylabes > Oxylabes madagascariensis. Next base: position 20,418 of record VYZR01067172.1, read on the forward strand.
GAATTTTTAATTCAGAGGAAAATTAATTCCATCCCTTAGTATTCTTAGTAAATGACTCATGTAACAGTTTTCAGGCACCAGCAAATCTGTCTTTGGGTAAGACATAAGATTGAACTTCAGAGGAACTGCTGACGCCCACATGGTGTCAGTTGGACTCAGCTGACACCACTTGCAGATTTATTTCTTTGTCTGCCTCTTGTTTCTCTGTAGGAGAATATGTGGATATCTTGGAAGGCGTATGGAGCACGGAAATGTGTGTGCAGTTGGTGGGAGAGCCTTTGCTTGGTGTAACAGCAGTAGTAGCTCTGTTCAGAGAGATGGGCACAGGGAAAAATCTACTAGCACAGACTCATGGAGCTATGGAATAGAGGTGGACTTCACAGGTCAGAGGTCTGAAATGATTCCTTTTTTTAATATTACTATTTGTAATTAGTTTTAGGATGGTGGCAGGAAACAGAATTCTCTTCAAACGGATATGTTATCTCTTACAGAAATGTAATCTCACCAAACCATCTGCTCCAAGTTTGGAGTTTTCTTGTGGTTCAAACTTTAAAAAGAAAAAAAATTCTCATGAAGAAGATACGTTTTGGGTCCTGTTCTGCAGCAGAAAGTGTTTGCTGATAGAGTTCTGCCAGGATAGCTGTATCAACAACGCTCCTTATTTTAAGCACAGTGTGTGCTGGCAAGGAGATGCTTTTATCGGTTCATGGATAAAACTCATATGGCAGAAATTACTCGGATTCTGCCATCTGAAAAACTTCTCAGGTTTTTGTCTTACACTGTCAGGAGGGGCTGAACCATCTCTGATGTAGGCTGGACCCAAATTTTCAGGGAGCCAAAGAAAGTGAGACATTGCTAATTTAGACATCTCTAAAGTTTCTGCTATTTTTTAGAAATTATTTCTGGAGTCACTATTTTAAAGAAACACTGTTATCACCAACACGGAGAGGTGTCAGTGCAAAGGGATTTAAGGTCTTGTAAAAACTGACAGAAAAGATTGATAGACTATATGGTTAATGTCACATTTGCTAATCTAGAGACATCTGAGTAAAAAATTTGGGTTCTTCTCCTACCACTATGGATTCTTCTAGTGGCTTGTTTTATTACTTTTATCTGGGCCATTCCTCTCTTTACCACCCCAGGTGGCTGTGCCCACACCTTGGAATATGTTTGGACGTGGTTTTAGAAATTGAGAGGCTTTAGGGAGATAAATCCTTCTGTCAAACCAGGAAGAGTTTCCAATCTAAGTAATCTAAAACAGATGAAGACTTTTCTTACATAAAAGCCATGTGCTAACCCAAAAACCTGTGGATGTAACAGTGGCCAACAATGGCCAGCAGTCCCCTTCAGTTCAGAACCTGCAGGAGTTGTGGCTCACTAGGTACATCATTATTAAATTAGCAAAATTAAGCACTTCTTAGCTTGGAAATGCCACTAATCCATTGCTAGTGAACAATGTGTCATTTATGCACAGTGCGATACAATCCTCAGTGCAAAGCACCATTTCCATTTTCCTCTCTATAAGCTTTTAAGTGCAGAACGTATTTACTCCAGGCCTGTGGTGTTCTTCCAAAGACAGGACTGTTTATGGAGAGGTAGGTCAAAAAATAAGTAAAGTAAGCTCTCAAACAAACCTCTGTCCCAGATGTGTGTCTGGGTCTGCCCATAGCAGTTACACAGGGATACTGCAACACTCTCTTGCTTCTTGCCCAACAAGAAATTTCCCAGCAGTACATATGGCTCTTGAACCTCTCTCAGCTNTCCCAGCTCAGCTGCACAAGCTTTCATTACCTGAACCTGCACTGACCCCTCCAAACCAGGCTGTACTGAGCCCCACCCCAAACAACATCCTGGGTGAGTTGCTCCTTCTAAAGTCACTTGGAGGAAATTCCACTGGAATGGGGACCTTTGAGTGAAGGAATACCAAAACTTATCTTTAAAGTTCTGATAAAAGAAAATAAAGAGTGGAATTAGTTTTTTTATTACCCTTTTCAGATTTATTTGCCAACTTTTGGATCAGAGAAGGCAAATTCTGTTTGGAGTGTTTTTTCCGTATAAAATATCTATTGTGCTCTTTCAAATTAAATATAGTGTGTTTGTTAAATTCTCACAGACCCTGGGAAAANTTATGCAGAAAAGAAAGGACATTTACTTGTCCTTTGTGGATGGTCTCTCAGATGCTAAAACAGGCAAAAATCATAAAGTGACAGACTTGCTGTAATTTTAGCTACTTATTTCCTGGAAGAAAAAAACCTTGAATTTTTAATTCAGAGGAAAATTAATTCCATCCCTTAGTATTCTTAGTAAATGACTCATGTAACAGTTTTCAGGCACCAGCAAATCTGTCTTTGGGTAAGACATAAGATTGAACTTCAGAGGAACTGCTGACGCCCACATGGTGTCAGTTGGACTCAGCTGACACCACTTGCAGATTTATTTCTTTGTCTGCCTCTTGTTTCTCTGTAGGAGAATATGTGGATATCTTGGAAGGCGTATGGAGCACGGAAATGTGTGTGCAGTTGGTGGGAGAGCCTTTGCTTGGTGTAACAGCAGTAGTAGCTCTGTTCAGAGAGATGGGCACAGGGAAAAATCTACTAGCACAGACTCATGGAGCTATGGAATAGAGGTGGACTTCACAGGTCAGAGGTCTGAAATGATTCCTTTTTTTAATATTACTATTTGTAATTAGTTTTAGGATGGTGGCAGGAAACAGAATTCTCTTCAAACGGATATGTTATCTCTTACAGAAATGTAATCTCACCAAACCATCTGCTCCAAGTTTGGAGTTTTCTTGTGGTTCAAACTTTAAAAAGAAAAAAAATTCTCATGAAGAAGATACGTTTTGGGTCCTGTTCTGCAGCAGAAAGTGTTTGCTGATAGAGTTCTGCCAGGATAGCTGTATCAACAACGCTCCTTATTTTAAGCACAGTGTGTGCTGGCAAGGAGATGCTTTTATCGGTTCATGGATAAAACTCATATGGCAGAAATTACTCGGATTCTGCCATCTGAAAAACTTCTCAGGTTTTTGTCTTACACTGTCAGGAGGGGCTGAACCATCTCTGATGTAGGCTGGACCCAAATTTTCAGGGAGCCAAAGAAAGTGAGACATTGCTAATTTAGACATCTCTAAAGTTTCTGCTATTTTTTAGAAATTATTTCTGGAGTCACTATTTTAAAGAAACACTGTTATCACCAACACGGAGAGGTGTCAGTGCAAAGGGATTTAAGGTCTTGTAAAAACTGACAGAAAAGATTGATAGACTATATGGTTAATGTCACATTTGCTAATCTAGAGACATCTGAGTAAAAAATTTGGGTTCTTCTCCTACCACTATGGATTCTTCTAGTGGCTTGTTTTATTACTTTTATCTGGGCCATTCCTCTCTTTACCACCCCAGGTGGCTGTGCCCACACCTTGGAATATGTTTGGACGTGGTTTTAGAAATTGAGAGGCTTTAGGGAGATAAATCCTTCTGTCAAACCAGGAAGAGTTTCCAATCTAAGTAATCTAAAACAGATGAAGACTTTTCTTACATAAAAGCCATGTGCTAACCCAAAAACCTGTGGATGTAACAGTGGCCAACAGTGGCCAGCAGTCCCCTTCAGTTCAGAACCTGCAGGAGTTGTGGCTCACTAGGTACATCATTATTAAATTAGCAAAATTAAGCACTTCTTAGCTTGGAAATGCCACTAATCCATTGCTAGTGAACAATGTGTCATTTATGCACAGTGCGATACAATCCTCAGTGCAAAGCACCATTTCCATTTTCCTCTCTATAAGCTTTTAAGTGCAGAACGTATTTACTCCAGGCCTGTGGTGTTCTTCCAAAGACAGGACTGTTTATGGAGAGGTAGGTCAAAAAATAAGTAAAGTAAGCTCTCAAACAAACCTCTGTCCCAGATGTGTGTCTGGGTCTGCCCATAGCAGTTACACAGGGATACTGCAACACTCTCTTGCTTCTTGCCCAACAAGAAATTTCCCAGCAGTACATATGGCTCTTGAACCTCTCTCAGCTGTGTAGAAAGCCCTTTATTATTGCTGATAGCTGAGGGAACTGCCAAGGCCAGGTCCTGCTTCTTTCAGACTCAGCTGCCTGGCTGGTCCTTTGGTCAGAGCTGTGACTGGTGCTGTAGGTTAGGACGGGCTCGAGACACCAAGGGAGACGTTCAAGGGGAGAAGAGGTGTAAGGGATGGGAGATACAAATGTCAGGAACATCCCTTTCCATGGGAGCCTTTGTTAGGGTTATTTCCCTTTCAGCATTTTTGGTTTGTAAACAATGAAACTGTGAGTTTATATTGTGGGGCTGGTGTACAAATGCAGGGTGAGGATCAGCTGGCACTAGATCATTTCTTTGCTGGTATGTTGAGAAAAGTGCTTGATAAACACTTAATTTATATCCTAATATATTGTATATATTAGGATATAGTATATATCCTAATATATACTCTTCTGGAAATATTGTCTTTACCACGATTTTCTGTTTTGTTCTTTTTGTCCTTCTTTCTCCAAAAGTTACAGTTAATGAAAACAGGCTGCAGTTTTGGTTGCAACTTTATGCATATAGGAGAGAGTTCTGACTCAATGTTTTATGTTCCATATTTTTTTACTGCTCTGTATTTCATAGACTGCTTGGGATTTTATTAGTTTTGTCACCTTCTCTACATACAAAAGTCACATGAGTTAAGCAAAACTTGTTCTTTGTTTTTGGGATTTAGGACTTCGAAAATGAGTTAGGCCAAAACAAAAGAGTTACCAGGACAGATGCATAGAAGATACTTAAGGCTCTGAAAATTAAAAGAAAATGAACATTTTAAGGCATTTAAAACTTGCTGAGTTTGGGATGAAAGACAGGTGATGCCTTGGCACAGCAGCTGTACTGAGGAGATCCTGGCAATGGCATTTTGGCCATCCAGAGAAAGCTGTGCTCTTCCTCAATACACTGTAAACCTAATCCTGCCTTCCCTCCAGCTGGAGCTGATTCATCCTGAGCCCTGCTTAAACAGGGAGCAGTTACAGGATGTTTTACCTCCAGCTAAAAATCTGACCTGAAACTGGTACTGAAAACGTATTTAATGCAAGGCAGGAAAAACGTTAACATCACTTTTTTGAATTGGAGTTCTTCCTTCCCAAGAACAGGAAGATTTTACTCTTTAACTGTGTGCTATTTATTTGGAGAGGTACTAAATGGTGATGAAGGAGGATGGAGTGCTTGCTAAATACTGCAGAGATGCTCTAATAGCAGCCTGAGCTTCTGCTCACATCTTAACCAGAAGTGCAGAATAATACACCAGCATGGCTTCAGCTCTTAGTAATTCTTTTAATGAGCTGAACTTGTGCTCAGCTGGCCTCCTTTTTCCTAATTTTGTGGGCCGAAAATCTGAGTATAAATCAGAAGTCACCTGATTGTCTCTCATGATGTTTGTTGTTTTAGTGCAGAAAAGCCATTTATATTGTTGGATAATAAAAATAATGCTTGAGCTGATATATCCTATTAGACTTCATATCAATGGAAGTAATCTTGACCAAACCTGCATTTCAGCCCTAATGGGGGGAATTACAAAACCTCACTGTGCTGTTTGTGATTGAGGTAGCTATCATGTTTGCTAATTGGAGCTAATGATTGCTGTAAATTGGGATACAATTAGTTTGCATTTGACAGCAGAAGTATTGGGTGTTCAACTGGATGGAGCTAATGAGAAATTCTAACTGTGATTATTATGGTTTATCCAAACAGATGCTCCTACCTTGCCATAAAACCACAGTCATGCGTTCTCCTTTCCTCCGAATTTATGTGTTAAAATTAAACACGTGGATGTGACAACAAAGGGAATGGCTCCCAGTGCCAGAGGGCAGGGTTAGATGGGATATTGGGAAGGAGTTGTTCCCTGGGAGGGTGGGCAGGCCCTGGCACAGGGTGCCCAGAGAAGCTGTGGTTGCCCCTGGATCTCTGGCAGCACCCAAGGCCAGATTGGACATTGGGGCTTGGAGCAGCCTGGGACAGTGGAAGGTGTCCCTGGGCATGGCAGGGGGTGGAACTGGGTGGACTTTAAGGTCCCTTCCAACCCAAACCATTCTGTGATTCTATGACTAAGAAAAATACTTTGATTTGGTGTGATTAAGAACGTACAGAACATACTTTTTTTTTTAGATTATTCTAATAGCATTACTTAATTTTGTTACAAGAATTCATTTAATGAAAGTCATCCTGCTTTTCCATTTGCAGTATGTTCATGCAATAATTACATACTAACACAGTAATTGAAAATTAGTTAATCTCAGCAAAATACTCAACAAAGACTTGTGCATGTCATCAACTTTTCTCACCCCACGACCATTTGCACAAGGTCACTGACATGCATTGTTGGTGGAATTGTGTTTATTTGGGGTTTTTTGAGGGCTGTTTGGTGCGATTTGAGCTGGGTTGATGTGATGTACAAGTGATGTGTGATAACCTTCAGTTTCCTAAATGGATGTGTAGTTCTTGGAGTTTGGATCCTGATAGGAATATTAGCAATGACAACTTGAAAGGCTGCTGTGAATAGTTACACAAAATAGGCTGTTTCAGCAAATGCACTTGATAATCTGGATTCAGGGAAGCATTTGCAGATATAGGATCTGAAAGTGTGTGAATTTGATCAAAATGTTTTAATCTGAAATGAATATTTATAGTGCTTTGGCAATACTTGCATAGCTTTTATAATGGCTCATGGGTGTATCAGACTACTTTTATTTTCTTACCGTGGCAAAAGAATTAATTCATTGGGGTAAGCAGCAAAATACAGACAAACCCCTCTGCTTCCAGGGGGTTGGAGTGAGGTTTTCATCACAACTGATGGCTGAAATGTTATTCAGGAGCCCAAGGCATAGCTGCTCATCTCTTTAAGGCAGAGCAGTGAAATCCACGGTTCTACTTTTAGTCATAAAATCAACAAAACCAGCAAGTTTTGGAGAAGTCCTTTAAAATCATGAAGTTCAACCAGTGCCACCACCATGTTCACCACTGTGAGAAAACCCTTAGCATCCCCCCAGCAACTGCCACTCCTACAGGATCCCCTACTCAGCCTCACTGTTCCATGCTCACTGTTATTTTTACATTTACGTTGTCTCCAGATCCAGAACTGAATCCATCTTTTTTTCCCCCTACTTAAAAAATGTCAGTGGACTCAAGGATCTAACAAGCCTTTTTTTTCTATCACACTGGGGCACTTAAAATACTTCCATTGTTTCCCTCACCCAAAGATGAAAACGGACTTGTGGGTCTTGCCTTCTACCTTGAAGTTGAGCAAATGTGGATTTAACACCAAGTGCTTGTAGAAAAAATTCATTATAAAAATTTCTTCAGAATTCCCAGCTTTTGATTAAAGCTGTCTACCCTTGCCATTGAAGACACCAGAAAGTTTGCAGCTAAGCCTTCCTGATGCTTTTTAAATATATAACTCTTATTTTTAACCTTTTATTTATTGTTGCAAGCTGATGGAAAGCATCAGCTTTCTGATGCTTTCATCAGGTCTCTGATGCCATTTTCTCCCTGACATCTGAATGAGTCACACAGTGCCTTTTATTCATAATTTTGTTATTTTTCCTGTGCTGCTGATAGTCTTTTGATCTACCTGGATCACAAATTCTGAAGCTTGGAATTCAGCTGCAAGGTTAAGCACTGCAGTCTTAGACTGTTTGTTTTCACCTTCTAATTTTTATTTACTTAATCACATGAGCATTTAATTAACACTTCCCAGTTATTTCCATCGAGGTCACCAGATTCGTCATACCCTTCAATATCTTATGTAGTCAGGACCTTTCATCATTGTCCAATTCAGCTTTTAAGTACAAATCTCTCCTAAGTTTTAATATTTGTTATGTGGTGACTAAAAATCACTGGGTTTTTGGTTTTTTCCCCTCTGGAGTTATTGGAACTTTGTCAGAGTAACCTTCATTTTCCTGGTTGTGATCGCTGCTGCTAACTGGATTCTGAAATTCAGCTTTTACCTTCCATTAATGCCTCATGCATTTTATTATTGAAGAGTTTAGAATAAAAGGTAATTTTGGATAAAGGTTAAATGTAAGTGGGTAACTTTCAGGAAATGTCAACTTCATTTTAGCAAGATTATAAAAACTTGGGGTTTTTTTGGTAAAGCTTTAGAAGAGGATGTGCTCTGTTTCTTAAGGGCTGCACAGTCTGCAGCATTTTGGACAGTGACCCCTCTAACCAAATTTGGGTGATAGTTTGGTTGAGACTATGGAAGTTGGATAAAAGTAACTTGACCTTGAAGTTTTATTTGCATCATTATTGTGTCCACACAAATCTGTAATGACAGAAGTTTGTTCTCTGACTCATTTTAAATTTCACAATGTTTGATGATTTTCCAGCCTATAATTGAGTTAAAATAAGATCTATAAGGAACTTTCCTTCATCCGGCTGACAGCACAGGTGATGCACCTAAGCCCTGCCTGCTGCCAGCTGATGAACCCCCAAGAAAATGCTGCCTCTCTCTTTTGAACGTCCTCATCCAGAGGTTTAGATTATTTGTGCAATTTACTTGTCAAAATTAGACATTTTTGCTTTTCTCTTACAACTCCTATAAAATTTCTGTATCCATCTCAGTCATTTATATATTAATTTCTTACAAATGTTTTCAGCAAAGTAATCTTGGGTTCCTTCTGAGGCTCCAGACTGTTGTTCAAAACCAGAGGGGTTTGTCCCCTCCCGGTTCATGTTAGGTCATGTGTTAGAGTACATGTTAATTAACAGAACATTTTAAGGAGAGCATAATTTCTGGACTGCTGTTCATTTTAAAAACCATGCTGCTCTATAGTTTTTGGGGAAAAATATAAACAGAGAGTGGCTCTTGCAACCTTGTTTTCCGCGCAAGATCTCCCATTCCAGCTGCTTAAAGTGCTCATTTTAAATATTGTGCTACACAATTAACAGAGAAGATTGTAGAAGGGAAGAGTGGCAGGAGCTCTTTTGGTTGTGAGCTGCAATCACAGAATCCCAGAATGGTTTGGAAATGGTTTTGGACCCTAAAAATCACCCAGTGCCAACCCCTGCCATGGCAGGGATGCCTTCCACTGTCCCAGGCTGCTCCAAGTCCCAGTGTCCAACCTGGCCTGGGACACTGCCAGGGATCCAGGGGCAGCCACAGCTTCTCTGGGCACCCTGTGCCAGGGCCTGCCCACCCTCCCAGGGAGGAAGGAAGAATTTCTCTCTCATACCTGCTTATAAACCTGCCCTCCTTGAGCTTCGTGTTGGAGGAAATCAGCAGTGAAGGAAAAAGAGGCTGCACCTTGCCTTGGTCCTTCCCTGCCCTGCCGCTGGGTCAGGTGTGTTCCCAGTGTGGTTTTGAGGAAGTTTAATATTGTGCTGCCCTTTTTTACATTATTTGAGACAAGCCTCAGCTCAGCTCCTGATGAGCAATGTATTTCTTTCGCCAGCAAGATGTAAGGAGTGTCAGCCAGGGTGCCACTGTGCCTTTGTTAGCAGCTGACTGAGAGCAATGGGAGCTGAAGAACAAGACAAAGCCTTGCAAATCCCATTTTTCTGCCTTGCAAGTGCATAGGTACTGCCACTGAAACATGCTGAAAACCCAATTAATTTCATCATGTGGTTCAAAATGCAAAGGTTCCATGTCCTTTAAATGTGGGCAATAACCTTCATTTCAGTGCTCAAACTCTCTCTTCTTTTCTCCCCCTCTTTAAATCTAAACACATATCAAATCTGTTTGATCTGCAACCCCAGATCAAGATGTTATTTCTGTGAAGGGCAGTAGAAAACATTGTGAAGTATCTCAGTATTTCTCAATACCAGTTCAGCGGGTAAGCTGCTGTTGCTTTAAAAGTATAATGTGAAAACTATAATGAGAAAAAGGTTGGATTTGGGCCAAAAAATTTAAAACCTTTATGGTGGATTAAACTGTTTTGCAACTAAATACCGTTTTTCTCTGAAACAACCCATTCCCTCACGCAGCTAAATACTGCCATATGTTTAAATTCTTGCAGGCCTCCTAAGGCTGACCCAGAAGAAATGTCAACAAATGTTTGTGAGTCCTTGTGGCCTTGTAACATTTCCTTTAAAAAGTGAAGAATGGAACAGCAGGAGCTGTAACACTCCCCCAGAACAGACATATGAAGGCATATGGCTGACATGGGAGCCTGCTGGCTCTTCCAAGATTGCTGGCTTCATTCTGAAGGATCCTTTTTTTATTTTTCTTATTCCTCAAGACAGCTAAACTTGTCTTTCTGTTTGCCGAGTTGCTCTGTTCTGCTCAGAGCTGAGTTTGGGGTGCCCAGGGTCCTGCACAGCCCCCACTGTGCCATGGGAGAGCCCACAGGTTGTTCCTAAAAGTGGCAGATGGGGAAATCCAGGGAGGGTGAGATGTGGTGGCTCCGAGCTGGGGATGTCCCAAAGGATCTTCAGGCAGCTCTGTACATACAGGAGCTTGGGCAGCTGGCAAGGTTTTCTCTGTAGAGCATAAACCCAGTGCTGGCTCTGGTTTTGACAATTAAAATAAATTACATTTGCTGAATGATGCTGAATACTTGCACTTAAATTCCATTGCAGATGTGGATTTATTACTACTTATCTAAAGGGTTTGAGTTTGTGGATATGGGGGAAGATCTTCAAATGTACAGGATCTCAAGTTTTTTCCAAGTCAAAGTGATTTAATTGTACAAAACCATTAGATTTCCAATAGAATTTGTGCTCAAAAAATCTTTGATGCCTTAGATCACTTTTCTTCTTCCCTGTAAATGTCCTTTTCTCCAATTATTTTTTTTTAATTAATTGAACCATTTTTTGTGCTATACTGAGGTAATTCCAGTCCTGGAAATCTCCAGGGCACAAAGCAACCAGAAAGATAAAAACCAGCTCAACTTCCAACTGCCCCTGCTTCATCTTCTTGATAATGTGTGTTTTTCCTCCCTGTTCCTAAGATACCTGGGGACATCTGTGTCCGTAAGTCCAGCTCTGCAGGTTTATGTGTCTCAGAGGTTGCCCCAGGCCAGCTGGGTGAAATTGTGGATTATCACATAGAGGAGTAAGAGCAGTGTGACTGTGCCTTGGATACTCTTTCTCTGATGAAACACCAGATCTTGCTTTGCAAGTTGTGACTTCTGGTGATTTTTGCCTCAGTCCACTTTACTGTATCTGTGGATGTGCAGTGCTTTAAACCCTGAAATCTTGACCTTTTGAGTTACGGCAGTGGGTGTTTCTCAATAGCACAAGGTATTTCTTCACAAAGTATTTTGGAAGGTAATTTATCTAACTGCTCATAAAATTACACTGTCTTGATGTCGGGGACTGGTGAGGTTTGTTTTCTCCACTGTGGCTGGGGCAGTTTCTGTGGCCTGAAAAATAAGATCATAAACCCAGCATTTCAATAAAATGCAAACTTATAAAAGGAAAAAATCCAACAATTAGTGGAGTTTCTGTGGCTTATTCCTCACGCTCTCTTTTTCTCTGGGCACTGCAGTTACAGTAATAAGAAAACAATAATATAAAAACAATGAACATCTTGCATGAGATTGACAGAATGAATAATTAGATTTCTTTTTTTTTTTGAAGAGGAGTGGGGAAGCTTATTATTGCCATTTGAAACCTCTCAAATGAACTTAGTTAAGTGTTCAGCCATAATTTAGCATGCAGAATGCTGTCTGATAGAAAGGGCTGCAGTGTAATTATCAATTCTGTGACTGGAGAACTGGGGAGGTGTTGAAGCTGAGTTGTCCACACTCTCAAGTAAACTCCTTAGGGGGCTTGTTTCCCTATAACTCAGGTTGACACTATCTGAAAACTAAATAACAGGTTTGTTTAGCCACGTTGAGCTGTCAAGTACTCATAAGTCTCACGAACTCAAAGCTGATAGCACAGACACGAATGTATGTTTATGTTCTCCAAGTGGAGAGCTCACCAAATTGAACATTAAGTGTGCAGACAGCCTCAGTTTGGCTCAGTTCCACAGCACACATATGGAAAAAGGTTGGCTCCCTAAAGAAATAATTATATGGCACTCTCATTCTGGGTTCAGAGGATCTCAGTGTTGGTTGTGAGAGTAAATTACCTCACCTTCCCGAGCCATTCCCGGATCCAGGCGTTAATTGCTGTCTCCGGCTCCTGGAGCTGAGGAGCGGAGGCCGTGTTGACAAAGCCTGCTGTTGGCAGGTGGCACCTCAGCCCAGCCCAGCCACACCACCGTGTTTCTCCTCGTGCCAGGGCTAAGTGAGCAGCTCTGATCACCAGCCCTGTGCCTCGGCTCACCTAGGGCCCGGCGGGCTGGGCACACTGTGCTGTGCTAACCACATTTACTCAGCTTCAGCTCAGCCTGCAGCTCGGGCAGGAGGAGCTCACATCTGCCAGCAATGCACCGTGTAGATAGGCCCAGCAAAGCTGCCCAAGGCCACCCGGAGGGCTTCGGTTATGGCCTGGAATATTCTTCCACTCCTGTCCAATTCAGCTGAAAAGGAAAAATGTTACTGCTGTATGAAAATTATTGCACTTATCTTTTTAAGATAAGTTTTGGCAAACAGGCTTTTCTGTGCTTTTGGGGAGAGTCACACTTCTGCAGAGCTGGTAAAGTGACTCCTTTCTTTAATATAAAGTTATCTTTTATTTTTTATTAGGAATTAGAATCATGGAATCATAAAATCTGTAAGGCTGGAAAAGCCCTCCCAGTCCCAGCTGTGCCCCATCTCCACCTTGTCCCTAGCCCAGAGCACTGAGTGCCACCTCCAGCCCTTCCTTGGGCACCTCCAGGGATGGGCACTCCAAACCTCCCTGGGCAGCTGTGCTAGGGCCTGAGCACCTTTTCCATACAGAAATTCCTCCTGATTCCACCCTGAGCCTCCCCAGGCCCAGCCTGAGGCCGTTCCCTCTCCTCCTGTCCCTGTTCCCTGGGAGCAGAGCCCAGTCCTCCCGGCTGTCCCCTCCTGTCAGGGAGTTGTGCAGAGCCACAAGGTCCCCCCTGAGCCTCCTCTTCTCCGGGCTGAGCCCCTTTCCCAGCTCCCAGTGAGGTTATTTCCATGCAGTCTTGCTTTTTCTCTAGGGATGTTAACACTGGGCACTCCATGCTCTGTCCCAAAAAAAGCCACTGAAACTTAGAGAGAGGCTGTGCTTCTGAAATCTGGTGAAAGAGAAACAGTGGAGACAGGTTCTCAGCTTTCAGCCAGTGAGGGTTTGTTGCTTTATTAGTGTTGTTTTGTGAGGTGGGGATTTTTGTTTAGTTTGGTTTTGGTTTTTTGTTGTTTTTGGTTTTGTTTTGTGTTTTGGGTTTTTAGTGTGTTTTTGTTGTTGTTGTTGTTGTTTTTGTTTTGATTTTTTGGTTTGTTTTGTGTTTGGTTTTTTCAATACGATCATTTTATTTTCCTAAATACATCCTCTTGTTGGTTGAATATGAGTTTACCACATGATTGCCAGTGTTTCTTTGGAGCTCATTTATTGTTATTTAAAGAACTGCCTACAGCACCTAGGACTATCTCCACGAATTCTTCCCTAATTGTGCAATTTCTCTGGAATATGCAGAGCACTTGCTCTGTTACTGTTTGGTTTTGTGTATTTCTACTTCACAATTATTGTTGGGAAGAAACTTCCTAATGCACTTGCTTGTAGCTTGTAATAATTACACCACAGAAAATTAAAGTCTTGGTGTTATTTGGGCAGCATAATGAAGAGCAGACATGTTAAATATTATTATTGTCAACTATTTGGGTTAATTTTGGCTGTGAACTTCAGTGTTATGAACATTTCATTACCTGCTGCAGCTGAAATACAGATATGTGCTCAAGTTACAGCTCCAACAACAAATAGGAAGGCAAGTTAGCAAATAACAAAGTAACTCCATAAAAAATATAAGTGTATTGTAATTTCTGGAGTGATATCCTGAAATGATAGGTGATGGAAAATCATGTCACCCTTGCTATAAATATTGCTGAAATTCTACAAAACTCTATTAGTTGTAGAAGCTGCATAGCAGGCATCAAGAAATGCTCCTAGTCCTTCTTTATTTCCCAAGTTCTTACTCCTTGATATTTAACCCTGTTTTTAATGGTCATTTATTAAAAATGATATGCATATACATATATATATATATAACATACATAAAATATGTGTGCATATATTATATATACACAAATATATTATATTTTGACAGTATCAAAATATCAGTTGCTCAGTATTGTTCAGTCCTGGAAACTGAAATTGCCAGTTAAAGAGGATTTGGGGTTGTTTTTTTCTTTGAATCAGTAATGTTTATCTTGTCTGTCTACATTTCTTTAGGCTTTCTTTTGTCAACATTTAAAGACTGCTTCATGGACAAATTAATGTGCTTGACATTGCCTTGTCCTTGATTGAGAAGCCAAGTGTGTAATGTCCTTTGAGAAAACACAAAGGGAAATGAGGAAAAGCCAGGGAGGAAGGACAGAGACAGAATGGCTTCTGAGTGCCCTAAAGTGAATTTACCATCTATTTTCCCTTCCTGCCACCCTCCCTAGATCTAGACAAGCTGTGACCTCTGGGAGTCTGGGAGGAGAATGGAATAGGAATAGGCAAAGGGATATATTTGGTCCAGAAATAAGGCTGAATGAAACTTTTTTAAAAGCCTTACAAATGTTTGAAGAGTCATTGCAGGGTTGCAATAGGCTCCCCAGAATGAATCATGAATCTTCCTGGGCTGACAAAGATATTCAGTGAGTTGAATGAGGCTCACAGAAATTCAGAAACATCAGATCTCTGTGGTGGCTTTGAACAACTCCCCTTTTCTTTATTTATTAATAAAACGAAGAAGATAGAAAAAAAATGTCCCTGAGACCAAAGAATTCTGTCTCTCTTGAGTCTCTAGAACAGATTCTGAGCTATTCCCCTTTATGGTATCTCTGATGTCCCAGAATTATTCTTCCTTGGGTGTCTCCAGTGGTCCTGGAACCAGCAGGATGATTCTGTAGAACATTTATATAAAGAGTTTTCCAAAGGTTAGTTGAATTTATTTTTTGTGCTGCGTGTCCCCTACAGCTTGACTAATGGGGGCATTCAGCATATACTTCAGTGGCTCTCAGTTTTTAGGTTTTCTTTTCAGGTCACTAGAAGAGATTGATAAAAGAGAGCAGAAGAAAGCCAGAGAAAGAAACAGGGAACAGCCTCCTGAAGGATAATATAAATAGAGCACCAAATGCTAGTGAAGACAGCCTCTGCTATGGATTTGCTCTAGAGGAAGGATCTGGCCATTCATGTTTAGTGGAAGAAAAGCACCAAAGAATAGGAAAATGGCAAGGGGAGGAAGCAAACCAGAAAAAAAACCCCAAAACTGTAGGGCAGATTTGCCATAAAAATCTTTCAGTGCTGACAAGCTTCCAATCCGTGGTGTCTGACATCTGCTGCCAGTGGAAGTTGAGCTTCAGCGTGACTCAGAAGGCCTCAGAGCAGCTCTGTGTGCCTCCTGCACTGGCAGGAACTGATTTGGTATGCTCTGCATGCAGAATTTGCTTTTCCAAGAGAGAATATATACAAGCCTTTTACTGGTGGTGGCTCAAGAACAATGGCTTAAGATAATCTGCTACACAAGGAAAATAAAAGGTCAAGTTTTAGAGTACAAATGAAATGCTTTTCCCACAAGTAGGTAGTTTGAATTATATACAATGTGGTACATAGAAATATTTATTTAAGCATGAAAAAGTTGTACAATTTTTAATTCGTATTTATTTACATGCATATACATGTATATACGTGTGTATGCGCAAAAAGTCTGTAGCCGATTGCTGTGGTTCCAAAATGCTTCCAAATTTAGATTTTAGAGGAAGCTCGGGGAAGTTGGAAACATTGAAACAGAGGGCTTGATTTATGGTATTTAAAATGACAGGACACACCTGCCTGCAGGCCTCCCAATCCACTTGTATTCCTGGTACCTGGATAGGCTGGGGCTGCAGCAGCATGAGGATAATTAATACAGACTTCATCCTCCAGGGCCTATCATTTGCCTCCAGGCTCTTGTGACCCAAAAGCAAGAAACAGCTGATAGAGTCATATTGTACTGGGTGAGCACAGCACTGGGCACTCAAGTGATTTGCAGAGGGCTTTTGGAGGGAGGTTAATTTGTTCCTTGTGAGCCCACATGAGCCTTTTCTGTCCTGCTGGGTAATTTGGCCTCAGAAGGGTGAGATTTGGGCTTTAGTCTGCAGACTGTTAACATTTCGCAAAGCACTGAGACGTGGTCGCGTCTCTCATGAGAGCACACAGCCATTCTGCTCCTGAGTTTCCTTTCTGCCCTGATTTGTGCTCTCCCAGCTGGGTGTTGGGCTGGTGGATGGGGTTTGGAGCGCAGGGTTTGGCAGAGCTGCTCTGCTCTCGCTGGTTCCCTGCCTGTGCCACTGCCTTCAGCAGTGTGGATGGACAAGGGATGGGAATACCAGGGGAAATATTTGGGCAGAGTATAAAGTCAGAATAGCTCATAAAAAAGCGAAATGGGCTGTTAACCTGCTTAGAACAGAACCTTGTTTTTGTGAAACCTTCTCTGCAGCTCTTGTGTTTTGTCCTTCTCTTGTGTGTACTCCACAAAGCATCTCCCTTGAGTGGAGAGAGCCTTTGCTTCTGGATAAAGGTACAGGACTGTACAACTTTTTGAGTCAAATTCCATTTTCTAGCCTCATTTTATGTTAGGCTTCTCCAGTTGAGAACTGCTCCTCCAGAACTGAACGCTGTCTGTGGACACAGGCCTTAACACTTCCCTGCCTGGGAAGCAGAAGGCAGCAGAGCTGATCTCAGGAGCTGCAGTGCTGTGGTGGTGCAGGGCAGTGATGGGACAGTGTGTGCTCCTGTCCCTGCTGCTTAGCATGAGCACACCCCTGCCTGCTGCAGGGCTCCAGGTGCTCAGGAGCGAACATAGGGCAGGGAGAACACCCCCAGCTATGAAATCAGAGTTATTGACCCTGGCCTGCCAACAGACCTTGTCACTGGGTGTGTGGGGGGAAGGTGGATTATCCAAATTGCTCTTTTATCCTTTCTGATGCAGTTCTTGCCCTTGCTTTGTTCCATCCCTTTGCACCTGACCATCTTTCAGCACAAGATGGGGAATCCTTACGTGTCCATGTCTACACAGAGACCTTGGTCATGCTGCTGGTGTCAGCTGTGGACATTAATTAAGTGGCAGCCTTAATAACCTAAATGAACTTTGAATTTGGAGCTGCTTTCAGTGGCACAGCTGGACTAGGTGACCTCCAGAGCCCCTTCCCGCCTGAATTGTGGCTGGGCTGTCCTGGGCTGCTCTGTTGGTTGCTGACTGTGAGATTCCCAGTGCTTGGCTCAGCTCCCTGGAATACGAGGGAAAAGACAGATTCTCCTGCAAGGTGATGCCAAGCATGAGCTTATTTAGTTGCTAAGATAATGGCTAGCAGGAGCAATTTTTACACAGCCAAGGATGCTCATCCTGGTTAAGGCCCCCAGATCCGTGTTCTCCAGAAGGGTTAAATAATCCCTGTTGTACACTGAGACTTAAACCCCAGTGCAGAACCATTTTTTTATACCTAAACAGAGATTACTCTATATAAAAATATGGTGTTTGCTGTGGCATATAGTAGGGACTAGAATAAAACTCCGAGACCTGGCAGGAAACAGATTTTGTTGAAGCTGTGTTCCTGAAATGCAAATTGCAGAAATGATCAGAATAACTTCATGCAAATTATATTTATACAGATGATCCAGCTTCGGGAGAAAGGGAAGTTTGGGCAGTGCATGGCACAGAATAGCAAACACCTAAAAACGGCATCAGGGAAGTCAAGTTTAAACCTTACCTTAAGAAAGAGCTTATACCTACATCTTGGAACAGTTAATTATTCAGTGAGGAGAGAAGTGAGAGAAGAAATGGGGAAGCGCTGCACCCAAACAGCAGAGATCCTCAGCTGGCGTGTGGGAGCTCTGAGTTTCAGCCTTTTTCCTCTGAGTTTTATATGCATTTATGCATTTTCAGAGGTGAAATGTTTTATAGTGTGCCTTTGTTCACTTTCAGTAATGGCTCCAAGGTTAAGTGACGTATGGCAGGGCCAAACTGCAAATTCGTGAACCGTGGAAAGCTCACATATTCCTAAACCTTTGTGACTGTAAATCCAAACCTGCATAATTTTTATTTTAAATTACATTAGCTTCCTTTCGGTTTTTTTTTTTTTTAATCTTACCACTATTGTTGTTATTGCATACGTTCTGAATATTTAATAGGAGTCATCTGCTTAGTATGCAGGTTATGAATACTTGCATTTTTTCAGGCTCGTAATAATTAATCACAGGGGTATAAAGCCCTTCACCCACTCAGTCCATTGGCCTGGGCTGTGTAAAAACCTTGTTCCTGTATTGGATTTGAATAAGTAGTTTATGATCAATAACTCAGTCAAGAAGTTTTGACTTCTCCAGGTTTTAATTCAGCCATACAGATGTCTCTGGCACTTTGAATGCAATCAGCACTCTTTGCTTGAGCAATAATTTAGATTATTGGGGTTTTTCTTTAATCATTGTGTGTGGTGTCAGTTCTGTTTCCATAGGCATTTCTCCAGTAAAGTGTAATCAAATAACCATTTATGTGGAAACTTGAGGCAATGGAGTTCTGACTGTGTTAGAAATGCTTTTTGAAGTGTCACATATATGGAATATTTTAGTCTCTTTCAGTCATTTCTGTGATAGTTACCAGAATTTTCATTGGGCTTGAAAAGAGTTGCAAAAATCTGGCACAGTTTCATTTCAGAAATTCCTCCCTTATGCTTTCGGATCTCTCAGTAAGTGGGACCTAAACATATGTAGTTAGAAATCCACAGTTTAAATCCTTTTATGATTGTGAGTAATTTATCTCTATTTCATTAAACTCTCAGATATACTCCCAAGTTTACTTGTGGAACTGCTCTTCTGGAAATACTTAATTTTAGGGGCACAGTGGAAACAATTTTTCTCCAATTTGAGATCTTTGTGAATTTCTAATATTTTTCATCTCTTTTGATGAGAGTAATGTACCTGGGTGTTTTTTAGAGGGACAGATGTGTGTTCAGTGCATCAGGAAAAGAGCAAAGGAAAATAAACAGAGGTTTGGGGTTGTTTTGGGTTTCCTCTGTGTAAAACTCATATTTTGTGTGCACCTCGATTGTATTGGTTTATTCACATTGCCAAACAGCCCACAAAGCTGTGAATATTTATTTAGTGCCGTTCCTAATCGTTTTACTAATAGGGAATTATTTGGGTACAATGAAAGACATTTGTAAATGAAGCAGATAAGCCCCTTGGCAGACAAGGAGTGTTTTGTCCAACACAAGAATTCTTTTGTCCACTGCTTTAGTTGTCAAGTGCCTGGGGAGCCCAGGATTTATGATGATGTTACAATGGCCCTTTCAGAGGGGACTCTAAGAAGCTGTGAGATTCCGTTCCTCTGCTTTTCAGACTCCCAAATCTTTTTATCGTCCGAGGACAATGCCGGATTCAGCTGCTGCCTCGGCCCGTTTCACATCAGGCATTGTGCAATAATTACCATAGTGACAATGGGCCGGGGGCTCCTTCCCCTCTCCCCAGCCACATTTCCAAACTGCTCCACTTGTCACTTTGCATAAACCAGCTCTGAAGCCACGGCTTCTTTTGCCCCAAAAAGTCTTGTTAGGCCCTGTGGTTTAAAGAGCCACTGTGGCAAATCTGTTTGGAGCATTGGAACTGTTTAATGGATTTTTTTTTTAAATTTTCTTGTAATTGTAATTGGACTTTGAAACAGCCTTCTGTAAATACAGCAGTTGGGAGGGGTTTGGCTTTTTGCCCTTTTGTAAACATTATAAAGTTATTAGAACTTCTGAAGGCATATTCAGCTGCAGAGAAAATAGGAAAATAAAAATGTTATACAGTCAATAATAGGCATTTGATAAATGAAACAGTACTAGGAAGTAAATAGGTATCTGATACCTAACTATCAATTACTCAGCTAAAGTTCTGTCTACAGTCACAAGGATGGAAATAGTCTCAAAGCCTGTTTTTAATGGAAATTGACATCTGGAGGGGTTTCTCCTTGCTTGATGTTAATATGAAGATTTATTTCCTTCTAATAATTGTTAATGCTACAAAAAATACCAGTTTGTGCCCCCTGATATTTGTTGAAATGCAGTATGATTGAAGAATAGAGGCTGTAATTGGCAGTGAAATTATTATTTATTACATATTATCTATTAATCTTTAAGATGCTTCCAGCCCAGCCCACTCTGTGATTCCATGATTGGTCCTTTTGCTGGTTCCCAGGGGAATGCACAGGGAAAAGTTAATGGAGCTGCAGGTCAGGTGGGGACTGGCAGTGTCTGTTATCAAATTTCTGAGGCTTTTAAAAGCAAAAGAAGAGCTTAAAAAATTGGATGGTAGGGATATTTAAGCGGACATTTTGAGAAGTCCTTATCCAAACAAATGCAAATATCTCAGGCATAAAGAAATCTTGAGCTGCAAAGTAGTTCATAAAGATGTTGTTTTCTGTAAAGATATTGAACAAATTATCAAAATGAGGGAGTTTAGTCAGTTTCAGTCATTCATATGAATTGTGAATTAGTTCAAAAGGGTCCTTTATGAAAAAAATTACTTGCAAAATGAATATATTTCAAAGTGCTATAGGTACGTCATAGCATGAATGTGGAGTGCTTTTACAAGCCAAGTACTTTTATATTAGTGGCTCAGTCATCACACAAATCATCACTCCACAGAGCTTAACCTTAGCAAAATCCACTGCCTAGGAATATGCTTTTATGGCACGTGTATCCCAAATTTTTAAAAGAGACTCAATATGTTTGCAGTTTTGAGGGGCCACAGAAGCCATGTGACTTTATTTTTTCCTTTAATGGAGCAAGAGTGTAATATGTTTGTGCACTATTGAATATAAAATAGTCAGTCAATGCCTGTTTCCTTTTCAACACTTGTGATGGGAACTCTGAAATTCAACCTGTGCTGTTGAACTGGGTTTTTTGCAATTATAACTTGATTGGTTTAATGGGGATGAAAAGTGGGTATAAAATGAAGGATTGATACAGATGAGGTATCTTTAACAATTAAACATTACAGAAAATTACTGACTTGGATCTATCAGCCCGAACAGAGGCTATTCTTTAATAATTAGGTCTAGAAATTTTGAGTTAAGAAATTTGGAGGTACTGGGGAATCTAGCCTGATTTCCTTAGCTGGAATTGATCTTAGTCCTAGAATTCAGTTAGGGATGTTTAAGTGTCTATCTAGGTCTCAAATGAACCTCAGGGATGCAGTGTCTGCACCAGTAGGTAACAACAGATCACACTGAGTATTTCCTTTGCATTCAGTCACATGAATTATATTTTATCATTATTTTACTTGTGTGGGGACATTGTCAGAAACACCTGGGATGATGAGGTGTGAAATGGTGAGGTGTGAGGTTGACTGCTCTGTGAAATTGCGATCATCCTTAACTTACCAATTTAAATTCAAGACTTGTTCTGAGAAATGATTCACCAGGTTTCTTTTTGTTTCTGCTCCCTTTGTCCAGACTGACTCAACTTCCTGTCCCGTTTATGAAAGAATTGTAACCACTGAAACAGCTGTAGATGACTTCTTACAGGCAGAGGCACCTCTTGTTTGTTTGGTTTGCTTTTGTTTCAGATGTTTTATCCTACATATTTTTTCCACTGCTGTAGTGGCTGTTCTACTTCCTAAAATAATCTTCTCTCTTTTCCATCATAATGATAAACTCACTAATTTTCTAATATGCCTTTAGAGCACTTAAAAATGTCCAAAGCACATCTTGCTGGTTAGTGGCATCTGCAGCTGTTCCTTTTTTCACTACAGTGTGTCTTGTCTTGGATAATGTTTCCAGAATAGATTTTTTCCATAGATAACACAAAAGAGATGCGAAAGAGTTTTGATATGGCCTCAAGCATTTTAGTTATGGGAACACTGTAGCAAAAGTGAGTCTTTTAAATGTTCCAGGTTGGATGGGGCTGGGGTGGTAGCAGGTGTCCCTGCCCATGGCAGAGGTGGCACTGGGTTATCTTTAGGGCGTTTCCAAACCTGGCCTCCTGTGATTCTAGGTAAAGGCTATTTATTAATTATAAGTAGTATTTAATTGCTTGTCTTTAGACTCTCTTTAGCCTGCTGTGGTAGTTTATAGGCCAGACTTCAGTTTCCTTCTATTATGGTCCCACCACTGGTTTGGATTTCAAATGGCCTTTTTCCTTCTTTGCAGCCAGAGCTGAAGTAGTGGCTGAGTGGCAGCAGAGGGCTGGCAGGTGTGACAGCTCCTGAAGTGGCATTTCAGATGTGTGCAATATGCTCCATCAACTGGCAGCAGGTTTCCAGTGGGTGAAGGTAAGTCCTACATCCAACCCTGTGATCTCCTGAGGGATGTCAGGGATCCATGGCTGGGACCTTGTTTCTGTTGTGTCTAAAATGTTTGTGCAATATAGGGAACATTTCTGCAGGCACTGATCCCTCAGAGACTTTAACCAGAGCTCCTGAGAGCTCTCAGCTGTAGGACACAGACCATCCTTCTACCTCTGTACAGCACAGTTTGATAAGGGACATGTTTTGAATACCTTTTGTTGAATTTCTTGTTTAAAACATCAGAGTATCACTTGAAAATTCACAGCATTGGAGCACTGAAGAACAGGAATGTAAAAATTTTTCTGATATTTAGGTTTACAGCTGGAAGTGATCAGTCAAACAGGTTCATTCTTTCCTTATTCAAGTGAATAAGAGATTAATTCCATGTTTGGACTCTTTCTCTGATATTTTGTGCAATACCATTGAACTCAATCTAACTGCTCAGACTTGGGTTGGGAAAGGAACTTCGTGGTGACCCTTAGGCTTCAGAGAAGGTGGAAAGTGTGGAAGTAGAGAGTGTGGGAAACTCTAGACCTTTGAAATAGTTGGATCTGCTGCTCTGATGCCTTTAATTTTTCAAATCCTCTGTGACTTTCAGTAGTGCTGTTGCTGCGATTCCACAGAGGTGAGAATTGCTCACTTACAGAAGTGTCCATTATTTGTTTTAAAGTTTAACACAGAAACAGATTAGATGTAATAGGTAATAAATATATAAACACTGTCATTTTTTCAGACTCAAAGGCACAACAAGCCCACCTGAATTGTGTGGGATAAAAAGTACAATGCCAGGATATTAAAGCTCTTTGTCTTGCTGACTCATTCACAGTTTCTACATTCAATTCACTCAGGTCCTGCTTGACAGATGCTTCATTTCTGTGCAAATGTCCTTGAATGACAATTATCTTATTTCTGGCAGCCAAATGGGCTAGCACTTCAACATCCTTGTGAGCAGCTCTATGGGATGTGTGTGTGTGGTGTCCTCAGATTTGGGGAGGGGACTGCAGCAGCCAGGCTGGGTGACACCAGCAGCACTGGGTTTAATTAACTCCTGAGCAAGGGCAGAGCTCAACATGGCAAATTCTTGTCCTATCTGAACACAAAAGTCACATTTTGCAAACAGTGCTCAGCTCTTGTTCAGAACCAGTTTCTCAACGGAATGATTCTAAAGAGGGTTTGAAGACTTCCTGACTAGATTTCAGATTCATTCCTGGGTATCAAGGAGACACAGAGAAAATATCTGAAATTAGTTCTGCATGTCTCTGTTCCATGCACAGTTACGTGAATTTTCTCACCACTCTTTCACCTCTTTTGGCATTTTCTAATATCTCAATTCATGGTTTAGTTCAGGCCCCTTTCTATTCTGCTTGTTCCTGACTTCAGAGCTACTTCCAAACAGACTTAATTTTCAGAAGTTAAAGGACTGTGAGGAATCAGCTTTAAGGGAAACAGTCCATCACTCTCACTAGTATACGAGATAAGTGAATTTTAACAGGGTCCCTATCCCAGTTTTATCTGACAAAGTGTCATGTCTTTTTTCTTCATAGACTTCTTTGCATTTCAGAGTTAAAGAAGATAATTTGTGAAAGAAAGCTTCCTGCAGAGAGACTGTGGGATCCTCCCTCTGCTTCGAGTGTGAAGTGTCTCCCTGCAAAAAAGGAGGAACAAGAGCTGCTTTTGTTGATTATCATGTAAACCTGTGACTCCATATGCTTCCTAAATTCTCTTCCCTTCTTTTGAAGGATCTTTTTTAAATTACTTCCAGCTGTGCCTATTCAGGAATGCAAATTTCCTGTTACAGTATCTGGATAATGACAAGAGTTGAGAAGGTAAAATATTCATGTTTAACTATTGTTCATGGAACAAAAAGCAGCACAGCAGACAGCAAGGCCCTGCTGAGCTGCTGGGGGCTGTGACACAGCCTTGGCTCGGTCACTACAGAAGGTGACCAGGAGCTTCAGGAATTGGGAATATCCTGTCTGGACATTTCCTTCCTGTGCTGCTTGGATTTTATGTACTGAATTTCAAAAGAGACTGAGGGCAAGCACATGTCTTGGTTTGGAAAGACAGGTGTCTGCTAGGGAGGGCAGGAGCCTCCCTTGGAATGGAGAATGCAAACCCCCTTCTTCTGAATGATTATAATTTTGAAATTGAGGGGCTCTCAGGCAAAGATACGAGGATAGGAATAACAATTCTTTACTAGTATGTACAACGAGGCAAACAAACAACAATAACTATGGCATTAACAACAAAAACAGAACTAGGAACCTCATTACAGCCTTCTCAGCTGAGATGGGAAGGGATGGAGGAGAGGCTTTGCTTCACAAAACTTATGGGGAAAAAAAAAAATCTGTAAGTTAAAAAAGAAAGAAATCCAATCCTCAATAGCACAACAGATACACTTCCCTGTGATTACATTATTTTGTAAAGCATCCCACATGAATAAAGGATCCTCAGGATGCCAAAAAAGGGTACTCTTATAGAATCATAAAATCAGAGAATCACAGAATGGTTTGGGTTGGGAGAGACCTTAAAGCCCACCCAGTGCCACCTCTGCCATGGCAGGGACACCTTCCACTGTCCCAGGCTGCTCCAAGCCCCAATGTCCAACCTGGCCTTGGACACTGCCAGGGATCCAGGGGCAGTCACAGCTGCTCTGGGCACCCTGTGCCAGGGCCCCTCCACCCTCCCAGGGAACAATTCCTGCCCAATATCTGACCTGAATTTCCCCTCTGTCCATGTGAACCCCTTGCCCCTTGCCCTGGCACTGCAGCTCCTGATGCAGAGCCCCTCTCCAGGTTCCCTGCAGCCCCCTCATATCCTGGAGGGCTGTGATGAGTTCACCAGATTGGATGAGGAACTGAAGTTCACTTCCTGAATATATAAATTAGTGCTGTATATAGAATACTTTGCCTCCTTCACATATGACATTTAATTCTTATGTAGAAAGACCATAATAGGAAAACCAGGCGGTTCCTGATGTACAGAGCAGATCTTGGGAGGAAATTCCTCTATAGTTTTGTTTTTGCACAGATGCCACATGGAAAGAAAATTAATTTTCACTTGGAATTCTCCTATCCTGCATGTTGAGCCCGGCCTACATGTCAGAGTATAGTGCTCCCCCTCCAGCTCCCTGTTCTATCCTGTCTTGTACCTCTCACTTTGCTTCTCTACAAATATCCACTTCTGTAGGTTTTTAAAACCTGAATTTTGAATTCTCAGGTCAACCTGCAGAACAGACACTCAGTGTACCTGCAGGATTAGTTCATTACATGTATTTTAGGATGGATATTAGTAATCTTAATGAAATAGGCTTACATGTGAGGGCAAAAGCTTTGATTTTAGTAGGATGACACTCCAAAGGACAGGGAATCCCTAGGTGGCTCTGAAAGAAAGGCCTGAGAGTGAATTGTTAAGAAGAGTAAGTGTCATTTCACATACTCTGTGCAATGAGATGGAGTCTGAATTTATTACTTCTGCCTTTTTGGTTCTGTTCAAGACCTTGCTTGAGCTGAAAAACCTTTGGATACATTGTTAGGATAATCATAAGACATGTTCTGGTCAAACAGAAACCAGAGAAGAATGATTATTTTCAAGTGGGGAAATACATTGACACTGTTCTGTCTCTTATGGTCTCAGTGCCTCCTAACATGGACATTTCAGGTTTTCCTATCTGCTTTTTAATAGAAAATTATTTCTGTGTTGCCTTGAAAGAATCTTGAATGTAGAAGAATGTTGAAATGAGTGATTTGTTTTTGGAAACAACAAACTTGTACCTGAGCTGAAATTCAGCTTTTTGTGGCAAAAAGTTTGTTCTAGGTTGAATACTGAAGCAACTGAGTCATCAGAGACTCATCCCTGCATTTCCCAGCTTTCTGGGGAATCCCAGCCCTGTCTGGGCTGCAGGGTGGAGCTCTGGAGCAGAATCTGGAGCAGTCTGGCTGGGCTAAGGGACTGGAAACTCCTGAAATTCCCCCCGGGATGAGATTCCCTAAGGAATTTGCACTGCACAGGCTAGAGAGATTGGCCAGCAGAGGAGAGAGGGCATTAAAAGATCGATCCATTGACTGAAAAACTCCCCAAAACTCCAATCACTTCTGGGTTGAAATAACCTCAAATACTTGGAAGTTGTGCTCCGATAAAAAGAACTTCTGGCAAAAGTTCCACAGTCACTTCAAAGGTGAAAAGTGGGAATTAAAACTAAATTGGAGTCTTTCTAAAACAATTTTAGTGGGAATTTATGGCAAAAATTGTTGTCAGCTTTAACAATAAATACATAAATATACAGTGTGTATATATACACACTCATATACCTGTATACATATATATGTGTGTGTGTATATATATATAGCTGCTCACTTTGTGTTTTAATAATGATGATGATGGTGAGGAGGAGAATATTAGCATATTTAAAATTTATACTATAGTGTCTCCAAGAAAAAATACACGCAGCCAGGGCTAGAGAAAGAAACCCAAGAGAAAACTAAATAGTGTGCCTTTCACATATATATTACATATGAAAAGATGGCTGTGCACTCAGCCTTTCAAGGTTTCATATGCAAAAAAAGCTATTTGAATTCTATTCAGATGTTAGTTTGCCGTCTCAAAAATGGATGTATTCTGTATGCCATAAAATAAATATAAATTTAATATATTTAATTCTTTTGAGGTGTTTAACCCAGGCAATTACTACACTGTTAGTCACAGTTGAAGAAAAACTTCTTAAAAATGTATCTTGCAGGAGCACTTGCTGATATAACCATGCAGCAGATGCAATTTATGTGGCTTTCCTCATCTGTATAAACACTAATAAAGACACACAAGTAGTGATTGGTAAAATCTAATGTAATGCGTAGATTTTTCCCTCTCCATTCCTGACAACCTGCATTTGCAACCACTCAGTTACTTTTATTTTAAAATGGCTTTTCAATTACATTCTGCTGCTGTAGGGGAAAGCTTTTTGACAAAGGCATGACATAAACCATTTCAATTGCAGCTCCATCATAGTTCCCACAGCTAAACTAGTCTGGACAGTTCATTAAAAAGAAAAATTAATAGTACAAGGTTGTAGGGAAACAATAACAGATTATGACTGGCCGGTGGCAGCCCACTAAATTCATGTAGTGGAATAAAAATGATTCCCTTGTCTCATAAATGAAGGTTTGTTCCAAGGTTTTAGGTGAAGTCCCTCCTTCTGTTCCTTTACAGGAAAAACCTGTCCAGTTTCTGGTCTATAAAAGCAATACTTGTAATTAGTGCAGAAGAGTAATGTGGATTTTTGGGATAGAAAGCTTCCATTTGATAATCACTGAATGCATAATAAAAATAAACATCAAAGAGAATGGCATAGAACACAAAACACTAAACAGATACATTAAAGCAAAAAAATAACCCTCTCAGGGCTGGTCAGGGCCAGGAGGGATAAAATGAGGATGGAGTCAGGACTTGATCCTGTTTTTTCTTACCTAAGGTAGTAACTGCTCTAGACCAGGCTAAATTTGCTAAATTCAGTGTGCCAAAGCCAAAGTATTTGTAATTCCACGGCAGTTCTTTCAGGTCTGCTGCTGCTACCCGTGTAACATCATGTGTGATTTATCTCTTGCTTAAGGCTGTTCTTAAAGGTGCAACCAAGTCCTATAGCCTCCCTCTAGATGGACGTGCATATTTTCCCCAATTTCCTCAGGGTCCCGTGGCTCAAATTTTCTGTATAATTCTGGTATGTGTGGCAAGCAGACAGACTCAGACTTTAATGCTGTAATCTGAGTTTCATTATACTGATGCTATAAATTCCTGTCTCAGAAAGTATTTCAAAGAATATCGGCTCTGGGATGCATTACCCGTTTCTTTTGGCCAGTAGCCACAGCCTCCTTGTGAATTCAATGGGATAACGGGAGAGGCCAGGAAAGGGGAAGTCTGAGCCAACATAACATTTGGAATCAAAAGCAGAACTGACCCTGAAGGGTATTTTCTGGTTCTGTTTATGAACACGATCTTCTTTTAGAAACAACAGCCTAAAATGCTGCCTAAAATATTCATGGTCGTGGGGTCTGATCCCTTGTGCTTCTGCAGCTTTATCCCTGCTTTTACAGGAGAACTTGGTCCTTTGGTCTCCAATTCTCCCTTCTCTCCCCCCAGAACAGAAAAGCAGATTATGTAACCTGCACAGCCTGGCCACTGTGAGAGGCCTCCTGGCTGTCCTGGCTCGGGTTCGTGCCATCAGCTATATTTTGTGAACGAGGGCTGCACTGAAGCAAAAATAACCAACCAACCCAAAGGCTCTGCCTTGACCTCCTGATCTGTTCTCATACTTTCTTACTGCAGGCAACATGTGTGAGTTGTAGCATGCTGGGGAGAAGATACTCCCTATTTATTCCAGGGAATGTGCTCACACAAACATTTAGCGCTCACTAATGAGCTGTTCATCCCAAGGCTGGGAGCCAGCTGCAGCCTTCACTGCTCTGCTGTCCTGTTCGTGAGCCCAAAGGTGCTGCCTGTGTCTCCTGTCCCCCTCTGCCATGTTGAGACCCAGGAGAGAACAGCCCCATCCCAGGAACAGGCTGACCCCAAGGACAGCTCAACAAAGACTATGCTGTGCTGTGCTGTGTCCCAGTAAAGCCACTGACCCACTGCTTATCACCCCTCTGCTGGTCCCAGCATCGGCAGAATGACACCAAAGTTGTGTGTTCAACAAATGGAATGGCCATTTTTCTCCTTGTAGGTCTGTAATCATTGGATTTGATTTATATTTAACACACAGAGAAATAATTAATTGTTTAAGTGGGAAAACTTCCCAGCAAAGAATGGAATGGTAATGACTTTTTAGTAACTATCAAAGCCATTCTCCCAAGCAGGGGCTGGTGCTCTGTTGGGTTAGGGTTATCCAGGCTGCCTCTGCTCCCCATGTGCTGTTCCTTTTGTTTCCTCTGCTCATCTCAGCACAAGGCTGACACGTTGCCCTTTGCCCAGCTGAGTGCTTTGCCTCTAAGCAGTTATGGAATTATATCCAAGTCTCATCAGTCCAGTTTCCTTGAAGTCTCCACCTGTTTATTCTGCTGCAGCTTG
The DNA here is from genome assembly GCA_013400675.1 of Oxylabes madagascariensis. Classification (NCBI taxonomy): domain Eukaryota; kingdom Metazoa; phylum Chordata; class Aves; order Passeriformes; family Timaliidae; genus Oxylabes; species Oxylabes madagascariensis. The sequence goes on from VYZR01067172.1 coordinate 49,800, forward strand.
TTGAGTCCATCTAACCCAAAAGAACCAAAATTAAAAGCCAAGAATGTTCTGTTGGCCTAAATTCTAAAGAGTCTAACTAGAGAATTATCAGTTCAGTCACACTGAGCTCTTATGCAAGTTGTGTACAGTTAAAAGTGGTGCACAGGAGCTTCCCATTCCCTGCCTTTTCCTGATGGAAAGGAGCCATCTGCTGCCTCAGGCAGAGGTCTTGAGGCAGGATGGGTGTGGGACCTTATCCCAGAGAATGCAGGGATGGATCCTTCTCCCTGCACCCAGAGCCATTGTTATGTTTCTAACGTTATTTTTCTAGAGCCATGGTTGTGTTTGCAAACCTGCTCCTCAGGCTGCACTTTCCCCTCAGTTCTGTAGGGCACATGACAGCCTGTGTTGCTGTGAAATGTGATTTTCTGGGTGTTGAACAGCACCCTCTGCCCCCTGTGTTGTCTCTGAGCTCTGCGCAGCTCCCAGGCTGCAGTTGTTCCATGGCTGAGCCCTGGGGAGCAGTTTCCAGCCCCATCACCCTCCTTTCCCTGACTTTCAGGTCTCCTCTCTCCTCCTGTGCTGTCTCCTGGCTGCACAGGTAGTTCACTGTGTATGGACCAGTGCATTGTTATTTTTAGCCCTTCATTTCAAGCATACACATAAACCCACCTGTGTTACAGCAGTCATCCTGAGCTAAGCAGAAAGCCCAAGCAGATCAGGCCCCCTGGTCCTTAGATAACTTGTTACAGCCAAATAAATTAACCAAACCCAAGGTCTGGGGAGGCCAAAAGTAGTGCTGAGGCTGCCTAAGAATCCAGCTGGGTCCTGCTGCATGTGCTGGCAGCTCATTCCAGCTTGGGCATGTCACAGGCAATGGTGATGCTGTCCTAAGGGCTTACAAAGCACTGAAATTTTAACAAGTTCACTTTAACGTGTGGAAAATTCTTTTTTACACTATTTATTTAAGCCCCATTATTAAACAAGCATTTAGTAAACATTCCTATTGGCAATCTCATTTTTACACCATCATTCGTGTATTATACACATCATCACGTATTATAGCTGGGTTTAGTTAAATCTGTGTTTACAAACATAATACAAGTGCCTGTGCGTGACCTTCATATTTATTCTTCCTGCTTATTATATGGATTTGCCATTCCTTGGGTCTGATTCTAATCTCACTTGCTGAAGCTTAACCCAGAAGGGGTTCACAGAATTTGCACAAAGAGTTAAAAAAAAAAAAAATCATGTAAAGTTTTTTATAGCAATGTTTACCCTGTCAGCCATCCATTGGAACAAGAAATATGTCTGTCTGCTCAGAAAGATGTTCCCTGTTCTTGGATGAATCCCCAGATCCAGTTTCTCCAGCTGGTGCCTGTCTGGTGCGTTATTCCCTCTGACCACTGGATTTCCAGGAAGCTATTTTTTATTGTCCTTTTGCTCACCCTTGTGAGTTTTTAAGTTGAAAACACTGTCTTTGGGTGTTCAAAGTGTTGAGAAAACGAGGGTTAGCTTTGCAGACAAGCATTGTGTTACTGCCCTTGGGTAGGATATGGTAAAGGCTCTATAAAGCAATTCAGATACTGATCCACATGGGTTACCCTTATGCAACATTATGTCATATGTTAGAGACATTTAAAGGAAAAGGAGGATGGGAGTTTTAGCATCACACATAAAGAACAACATAGCCAAGGAATGAAAAGAAAAGCTTTAAATGGAAAGCTCCATATTCTTCGCAATATGAACAATACCAGCAAACACCAAAACTTAAATTCTGTGCGGTCTGAGGTACCAGACTAAGCCAGAGAACAAGGTGAGGGTTAGCTAAGCTTGTTCTGATGGTTCAATCAGTGTTGCTTATCAGGTGAATGGCAAATCTCCACAAATAAAGGGGAATCCGTAGCAAAGGTAAAAGAACTTAATCTCGGAAAAAAACTCATGGGATGCTCAATATGCTGCATCTAACAATTTTAGCCTGACTTGAAGCCAAAGCCAAAGTACAGCTGGAACAGAAAGTTACGTATCTGGAAACTCTGTGGAGCTGTGAAAGCCTCCTTTACCTTTTTTAGAGCTGATCAAATTCCCAGAGCAAAGAAGGGAGGCATTGGAGCTGATGGATGGCCACACACAGAACCGCCTTAACTGCAGCAGCCCAGTCTCCAAGGGCTCCAACATGATGGATTTATGGACTGTTCCATTTTATGCCCTCCACTGGATCATCAGTCCTGGGCTCTCCATCCCCTTCATCTTGTTCACCATTCACTTGCTGTAACACTGCAATTTGGCCTTCCAGTTCTCACCAGCCCTCTTGGGCTTAATACATAGAATTTAAAAGCTTTCTATTGACACAACTTCCATTTTCTTTCCTTCTGCACTCCCAGGACTGTCAGCAGTCATTTTAGCTTGGTGCTTATTTCAGCTGGGAAGTTGACATTTCCTTTACAAAAGCTAAAAAGGTCCAAAGCTTTTAAGTATTCCATCCTTCTTCTAGCAAGCACCAATGTTTCTAGAAAGTTTATGTTTGGTGACAAACTCTCTCATCTCTCTTTAGCCTAATAGTTCCTTTTCCAGAAAAGAAAACATAATTACTCCAAGAGCAATTTATTTAATTACTGTTATGGGAGATTTCAAAGGAAATTGGTTGGATTGAAATAGTGATATCACCCTGGCAACATTTTGAAAAGAACATTTCGGTAGAAAATATGCTGAATGTAAGGGCATGTTCAATGTGGAGGAAAAAAATTCCTAATCCTGTTCTGGTGAATGGAGCTTTCAGTATTTTTATGTGTATATTTGTACATATATGGCGTTTTTTTAATTATTGGTTTTTGGATTTATTTCACTTCTATAAATGCAAATTTTTCCCCTCTACTTGGCTCATATTAAGATCATTTAATCAAAAAATTAAACTGTTCTCAGTCTAGCAGTCCTATCAAGAGCTGGGTTTTCCTCTTTCTTTTTCCCAAACTCGTTTTTAAGGGCACTTCAGGGATTTTCATTAATGAAAAAATTGTTATTGATGTGGAAGGTGAAGCTTTACCTGACTGGACACAGGTTCTTTCACACTCCAGTACTTTTATATTGTTCTGCTGGTTAAAGAAGACATTGCTAGTGCATGATGCATAAATGATGTTGGTGTTCCAGGACATGCAGATACACCTCACGAGACCTGATTGTTGCACTCTTAAGGCCAAGACTTGCCCTTGGCACCACAATAAGGGTGGCAAAAGTGCATATAGCCTCAAAACCCCTAATCCACTTCCAAAATACATCTAATAAAGTTGATTCATAGATTTAGCTATGAATACCACTAATCTAATTTTTAAAATGCACATTTTTGGCCAATTTCCCACAACAAACTCTCTGTGAAACAATCAGTTCAATGTATCTAAAATTTGTGTTTTCTGCATGGTAACAATGACACCGAACATTATTCTAGCTATAGCAAGGCACTGCCTTAAATCTGTTATTGTTACTGGTTCTGTCACAAGAACAGAAATGAAATGTTTTGTCACCCTCATCTGTAATTACAGGTCAGAAATAGTGCCAAGCCAGGTCTGGGATCTGTTTGTGGTTCATATGATCTGTTAGAAAGATGTGATGAACATGTTTAACTCAAAATGAGTTATGCTCATGAAAAATATGCTGAATAATTTGCCTTTTTTTTTTCTCTTTTTTTTTTTTTAATACATCAGTTGAATGAAAAACAAATTTTAATTGCAAGCTGACACCAGCCTGTCTTTTTGGTGCTATTTTTTGTCTTTGTCTTTTTTGTGCTCTTATTGCATTTATTTGTATGCTTAGCATCTCTTTGCATCATCCTAGCACCTGTTCCTGGATTTTTGGGTTTGCAGTATAAAGTTGGGAAATACGCCTTAGTCTTTACAGTCTATGAACACTAAAAATCCAGATAATTCCCCTGATTTGAGCCCGGAGCAGATCAGGAAGCCAAAAGGAAGTTTTAATGAAGGTGGTGTTTTCTTTGTGTTTGTGTACTTGGGGTTTTTTATATTAAATGGAAATATTCTACGATGACTAATTACAGCAAGGCATCTCAGAAAAAACCTCATGCAAATATTGTTTTTAATTATAATCTTGTGATTTAATGGGTTGCAAATAATAATAGAAATGTGAGATTTGATCTTTTCAGCTGTAGCCTGCCATTAGGTATTTGAACAGTGATGGTCTCCTTTATTAGTGCCACTGAGGCTGCTTTAGGAAGGTGTTTGAATATTCTGAGGTTGTTATCTCATGCTTTTGAGCCAAAATTGGTCTCCTCACGGACAATCTTTGCCGAGGCAAAAATTAATTATTGATTCAATTTTTCATTCAGAAATCTCAAAGTGGCTTTTATGCTCTTTATGGAAGAAATTTGCACTAAACTGGAGTCGTTAAGCAAGCTATCAAAAAAAGAACCTTCCATGGGCACGGCTGAATGAGCTCTTCCTTCTGCAGCTCCAAGAAAGATGGGGAAAGGAGAAGGCTTTTGATCGGTAATTTGGCTCTCATCTTCTCTCTTTAGCAAATGTATTTGTAAGGGGGACTCTCAGTGATTCCCTAACTTGTCGAGTTTTATAAAGATAAATGTTCCAGGGGCTGCAATGGGAACCTCTCTAAAAGAGTCATGATGTGGAAGTCTTTCATCAGGAACTTTCCTGCTTGAAGGGAACATGGGGATTGAGGAGTCCAGTAGGATTAAATTCAAACTGGAAGAATGTTTTGTAGAGGAACACAGTGGCCACACAAAGACCACCCAGGATGCTTTAGCAGTCTGGCATTTGGGCAGCACTGCTGAAGCTGCCTCTGCAAATGAAGCTGTAAGTGCAGAACCACAGGCTGAATTTAGATTTCTGCTCATGTGGGAGCTGCCAGCCCTTCAGCAGGAGGTTATGGATCTGAGCAGAAATGGATTGCTGGCTGGAATTCTGTCTGCCTTGGTTTGGGAGCTCAATAGACCTGCCTGCAATCATTAGTTTTTGATAGGTTTTCATTCTGTAATCTTGACTTTCTGTCTCATTTCTGGCACATTTCTGTTTCATTTCTGGCACAAACCACAAACAAAGAGACCATCAGCCACAGCACAAGTGTTATTCAGATACTCATATATATCAATTCTTAGGGAAAAAAATATTTAGGGTTGGATTAGCATGTAAATACAGCATTAGCAGTTGCAAGTAAGTTGACTTTAGTTGTCATTTGTGTCCTCCTTGGGGTGTCACTGATAGCCACTCACATAATAACAAAATGACTGAGACTAGCATGGGCTGGGCTGCAGCCTTGCTGGCCTTGGAGCATCCAGGGAAGTATGAGAATTCCAGTTTGTCTGAGAAGCACAAGAACACAATTACTATTTAAAATAAACTCTACCAAAAGCTTATTCATTACTTGAAATGACTCTATCAATCACCATGTTCTTTAATAAGACTACTTTTCTTATGCTGGTTGTTTTCCTGTAGAGTTTATGCTTAAAACCAGACATCCTCTGTCACATTTATCTTAAGTGGATCTCCCCAGGGCAGCAAGTAAATGTAAAACTCTGTTTACAGCCATTTTTCATTTCCCAGGCCTTTTAATGTCACTCTCTCAGGCTTATTTCTGTGTCATTCACTCCATAATGTACTAAGTTGTCTTCCTGCTTTCCTCTGCTTTATATGAGGTACAGCAAGCAGCAATCTCACCCTTCTCCAATGAGCACAAATTAAACCAAAGCTTGGGAAAAATGCCCTCCTTCCATGATGAATTCAGAAGTGGAGGCTGACAGCATATCACACAGTTCAGGGGGTTATTTCTCTTCCTCTTCCCTGCACAATGACTTCTGTTTTCAAAGGGCCATCATTTTCTGGCGTTGTCTATGGTTTCATAATACTGAGTCTCAAAGCTGCTACAGGAAAACGTGGCTACATTTCAAAAACTCTTCTTTAGAGCAGCTGGGGATTATTGGCTTTAAACATTTCAGTAATCCAATAGAGTGCTATAAAAGATAATTTAAAAATGCAAAGGATTAAGATTTCCTTTCATAGGATTCCACAGAACTCAGAATAGGATTCTACAAAACTTGCTTAGCATTTTTGAAGCAACTTCTATTGTCAAGATGAAAATCACCAGCTCGGTAAAGATTTCACTTTTGTATTTAGTACATAAAAATCTTGCCCTGACCTAGAATTCCTCTATGATAGGATACCTCTAGAATCTTGGCTGTTTGCTCAATAAATATGAAGTTATATACAAAGTTATATTCATACTTATCTCTGCAGAACTGCAGCCTCAAATTCTAAGCCTTTACATTGCAGTGTAAAGTGCTCCCATGCAAAATACAGAACATGAACTGGGGGAGTGTGAGATTCTCATTTTTCAGTGCAATAACTAAGAGAATTTTTTTTCCCAAGTATCTTTAAATATGTATCCTTCAAAAAACTTTTTCTTATTAATGTACACCAAATTTCTTGAAAATTGGTAGGCATCAGGGGTTTGCATGGAGCAATCTGCAGGAGGATAAAGATCCATGGCAGGCTGAGCTCCCACACTCATCAATGCACAGGAGGCATGAAACCCTTGTGCGCAGAACTCTTCCACATCCCTCACCTTGTGTGTTTTATTAAAAACTCCCAAAGCAGTTACATTTGTGATATGCCCTAAAGATTAATCAGTGAGACTTGGCTGATTATGGGATCTGGAGATCTGTTCCCGACCTGCTTTCCATGGGAGCATCTCATTTTCCATGAGCCCATGGAACTTGCAGGGTCCGGGGAAGGGACACACTCGGTGCTGAGAACTGAGGTCAAACTGTGCAGTGGGAGCCCTGGGGCTGCTCAGAACAGCCCCATCCCTAAAGCAGGAACCTGTCTAGGTTCTGGGGAGCTTTGCAGAGCCTGATCCCATGGGGAAAGCTCCCTGCCCAGCTGGGGACATCACTTGGCCACTGCGGGTCCCTCACTGCCTCCCAGGGCTCCTCCAGCTGTGCCCCACCTCCACCCCTCTGCCCAAAACTGAGGCACTCTCAACTCCAGAACTAATACGATCCAATATTTATTCTGTCGTTAAAAAGCTATTCATTTCCTTGTCTCATGATAAAATTATGGTAGAATAAATCCTTCATCTTTTCAGCTAATTGTAATTACAGCTAAAATCTCATTTTGACTGGGAGTTTCCTATATTTACTTGATACTTTTGCAAAACGTTTCAGAACATAATCATCCATTATTATATTGCAACACTGTGATCTTGGCTGCCTTCTGCCAAGTGTATTCCTGAGAACAATTGCTATTTTAATACATCATTCAGAAGTTATGGCCTGGACAAATCAGAAAAAATTGTTTAGTCTATTATAATTTGGCATATGGTCATTTAATAGCACACAGGAAATCATCATGAACACTGGGGATTATTGTTGCTCTAGAAATAATGAAAGGAAATTAAAGTTGGCTAGACTTCACTTCCACCGCTGCTCTTGTCATTGAAATCATCTCTGCTGCCTCTTCATTTTTTGCTGTTGATATCTTGGAGCAGTCATTCAGGCCTGTGTGAAGTTGTGTGGAGCACACTGACTTTGCACAATGGCTGCTTGCAGTAGGGTTTCCACGTGGACATGGATATATTATTTTTCAGGTGTTAAGATATGTTCTTGATTGAATTCTTAAATGAACAGCATATTTCCATTAGGAATATCGGTGTTATTTTCTAATGGTCAAAGAACAGATTTTCTTATGTTTAAAATTGAAACTGGTGAGGTTTGCATTAACAACCACAAGCACACAGCACAGCCATGCTGTCTGTGTAACTAGAAATGCCCAGCAGGCCTGTTCTCACAGTTATTTAGGGTCATATTTTATTTTCATGCAGACATTTTGGGATACACCTCTCCATGCAGGTTGTTTTTCATAGTGTGGACTAGACTTTTAACATATTTCTCTGTCTTGCATGCCTCAAATGACATTCAGGGATTTCACTGTGATCATGTGCCTTGCTGATGAGATCAGACCTTGTGTGGTGGCTGATTAACTCTTGTTCACCCTTTACCCCTGATAACGCTGTTTTCAATACCAAAATTGCCAACATTCATTTCTATACAGTTAAAAGATACTAATGGAATTCATGCTTTTGAGTACAAGCCCATCTTAGTTCAGCCAGAGCAGTCTGAGACTTCCTCCCCAGAGGCAGCTCCGAGCTCTGCTCTGGGGCAGGGACAGCACCCAGGGAGCGGTTGGAGCTGGCCCAGGGCAGGCTCAGGCTGCAGAGCAGGGACAGGTTCTGCTTTCCCCAGAGGGTGCTGGCACTGCCCAGGCTCCCCAGGGAATGGGCACAGCCCCGAGGCTGCCAGAGCTCCAGGGGCCTTTGGACAGCGCTGCCAGGGATGCACAGGGGGGATTGTTGGGGGGTCTGGACAGGGACAGGAGCTCGATTAATGATCCTGGTGGGTCCCTTCCCACTCGGGATATTCTATGTTTCTATGAAACTTGGAATCCACTATGCTCAAGGAAATGGGAAACAGCTTTTCTTACAGATTTGTTAGGAAAATTTGGGATTTCAAAATGATACATTGCACAGTTCTAAACAATAATGTAAAAAAAAAAAATCAGGATGTTTGCGCTGGATTAACCCAGCCAACAGTTGAGCAACGCACAGAGACTGCTCAATCCCTGTTCCTCCCCAGGGATGGGGCAGAGATTTGGGAGAGTAAAAGTGAGAAAACTCGTGGTTTGAGATAGAGGCACTTTAATAGGACAGAAAAGGAAGAAAATAGTGATAATAACGAGAAAAGAATTTGAATATACAAAACAAGTGATGCACACTGCAGTTGCTCGCCACTCACAGACTTCTGCCCAGCCAGCTCTGGAGAGACCCCTGGCCAGTTCTCCCCAGGTTATGTGCTGGGTACAGTGGAATGGTCTGGAATATTCCTCTGGCCAGGTTGGGTCAGTTATCCCAGCTGTGTCCACTCCCAGCCCTTGGTGCCTCCCCTGCAGCTTGCTGAAAGCTAAAATGTCCTTAACTTAGCGTAAACACTGCTCAGCACCAACCCAAACTTCAGTGTGTTATCGGCATCATTCTCTTCCTAAACACAGAACATGCCACTGGAGCAGCTACCAGGAGGAAGATTAACTCTATCCCAGACAAAAGCAGCACAGTGCTGCAGTTTGGTCACCTGCCCACTGCGGCTGGCTTTGCTGCAGTTGAGGATTATAATCTATGGGCAGAGATACCCAAATGCCTCAAAGATTGTGACTTTTTAAATAAGGCTGCAACCACTCATGGCAAATCAGTCTGACAAATCTGTGCAGTGCCTGAATCTAAGTGCTGCACACAGAATTTTCAGATGCTCACTGGAGCAGCAGCCCAGCAGCTGCAACAATTGCCATCCTCACATCTGCATTCCTAACTCTCAAGATTATGAGGTATTTTTCCCCAAGAGAAAAAGGAATTTCTTTTTAAACTGTTCAGCTGCTTTTCTATGTTTTCTGCTTGAAGTAGAAGGAAACTGTAGGCTTTCAGCAGCTGAGTTAATATTGAAATGTTTGAAATGTTTTAAGTAGATTGTTTGGAAAATAAAGGAAGGGGGAAAAAGAGGTTTGCGTTTGTTTGGGTTTTTTTTTTTTTTTGCTAATGCTACTACTTCATTTTTTAATGAAGCTCATTTTAGCTTTAACTTAAGAGCATCTTGTGCACCTTGTCTTTTAGAATACAAGTAGTTCATGAAAATCCAGACTGTAGCTGATTTGAATTTAAGTAATTTCACAGCCTTCCGTGGAAGCCTGTTGATTTATGCTATTTTAGGTTTTCTGAAGATAAGAGTCAGAGGTTTTACTGATGGAGTGAACATGATGTGAGTGAGGAGAGCATGAACCTGCAGGAGGGGAGAAGAGGCATGAGGAGGCCAGGGACACATTATTGCAGCTCCAGCTTTCCTGGCAGCCTGTCTTACTGTACTGGTTTGAAAGCAA
>VYZR01067202.1:3849-23552 GCA_013400675.1 Oxylabes madagascariensis
CAGGAAAGGGATACTGAATTAAAAGCATGCAGACACTAGGTACATTCTGTAATAGTCTGTATTTTCTTAAATGGCACTCGAATTCACTAATTAAATTAAAAACGCAAACATCAAGAATTGTTTCTATAAAAGCAGCCAGAAAAGCTTATCTGCATTAGAGAATTTTGCATGAGTATAAACAAACAACTTGAGAACCCTGTGTGACAGCAAAACCAATTCATATCACTGCAAATAGCAGTTTGTACTGATTTAATGAGCTGGGCTCCAAAATTGTTAGTGAAGGCGGAGCCTACATTAGGTTGCTGAGCCAAAGCACTGGGAAGAATTTCTTCTCCATTTTAACATTTAGATTTTGTGCCTTCTAACTATACCTCCTTCCATATGACCATTCCTGCTATTAGGAGCTAAACAAATTGTCATTTGAAAAATGGAGGGTTTTTAAATTACTTGAAAGCTTAATTAATGCTTCAATTTATTATTTTTTTTCTAAAGAGCAAAGGAAAGTTTAACTTGGAAAATTCTACATTAACACTATTGTTGGTGACTAGTAGCCAATTAAGGACACATACTCCACCAGTTCTGAAAAGCAGCTTTTCATTTCACACAGCAGCAGTTTGCATTTAGTGGCTCGTTCTGTATTGCCAAACTTCCAAAGAACTGATCAGAACAGCCAAGAGCTGTCCTATGTTCTGTGGGAGCAGCCTGTGGAAAGAAAATACATCAAAAATCCTTCACTTAAAAGTATGTGACAGGAGGGATCCAGGAGCATTCTTACACTACCCAGGCACGAGCAGCACAACTGCACCCTCTAAATGCATCACCAGGTCATTGCTTGTGCAGTTCATCCTGGCCTTTCGTGCTGCAAACCAAACAATGACACTAGGTTAAGAACAATAAACAAGTAATAACTTCAGGAGCAGCCAGGGAGACGGAATAGAACCCCCCCTGCTTTTTTTCACCCTTGAATCTGTCAGTGACATTTCAATTCCAGTGGAACTTGCTCCACTCAACTTCCAACTCACAAACACTCTCAACTTCAGTAAAACTAATGCAGTAAGTTACCAGGATTATAACCTCTACTGGTGTTTTAAAAAAGTTAGAAAGTGAAGTAATGCAGTCATTTCACTTTTAATAAAGCTTAAAACCAAAATATGTCAGCCTTAATATTTGGAAGATGTCTTTAGACATTAAATTCTAGTTCTTCAGCTGTTTATGGCAGGAAGTTTTCCACTGTAGCACTGAAATCCTTTCTCTAACACCTCTTATTTACATCTTTACCTCAGTCTTCACTCCTGCCAGCCAAGCAGCAACTAACTCAGGAGGATTGCACTGTGAACTATTGTGCCTCCAAACAAGTCACTGCATATGACTGTTACTGCCTAAAAGAAGAAATAAAACATTAATTGCCTCGTAGAAGCTGTTTCACACAGCATTGGCAATTTTAACACAATGATGAGCTGGCCTTTGGTTTTTTAGCAATCTCCTTTTATAAAATTCACACTTGCTTTACAATTCAGTCAGTCTGCAAACTCTAACAGACTAAATCTTGCTGCTCAACTGCTGTGCTCTGTAAGGCTTACTGCACACTCACCTATGAATGGGAGCAGTTTTGGCTCCCTGGCACAAAAGTGGGAGATTTTGGTAGACAGAAATGGCCAATTAATGCATTCCGAGAATCAACAGTGACAGTTTGGAGAGTTGCCAAGACAAATGCAGTAGGATTTAAGACACTGATTCTAAACGTTACACTTTTGTCCTACACATCACGTGTAATGTATGAAAATCAGAGCTTTCTTCCTTCTGAAGGCATGAGGTGGTGAAAGCATGTGTGGTGGTGCAACTGCTGCAGCTCAAGAGCCCAAGAATTGATTGTCCAAGAAAAAAAACATTCACAAAAGTTTTATTAAAAAAATTCCCCTTTCACCTCAAACAAGTGAAGCTTAAGTTCTGTACTACTAGGTTATGTTTAGAAAAATGGAAAGAATACAGTAATTTTTGAAGGCTATACATTGTAAAATCCCATAAATCAGCATAATCTTGGACTGTGCAAGCAAATATAGCAAGTATTTCAGATGTTATTTATTTGGTCCATCAGATGTACAGTATAGTAGTAGTATCTTGAGTTTACAAAACATCAAATATAAATAACCTGAAACTGTAACAATACACAAAAATTTGCTTCTTACATTGACATACCAGGCAGTACGAGCTGAAAAACTGGAGTAAATTAACAGTTTTACAGTAATGTACATAGTGCCAGCTGATGTTTAAGAACACTGTTAGAACATGGCACTAATTTGCTTTGTTGGATTTTCTTCTTTACTTGTTCAGGGTGTGAAAAATGTTTAGGACTAGGCTAAAAATGGTATTCTTTAAGCATCTGTGATTCTGTGAATGCTGGAGGTAAAGCAGTCACACTTGCAACATGGCCTCAGAAAGGGATAAGCAAATGTGCAGGCAGGCCACTGCTGGGAAACTTCAAAGGTAATCATTGAAAAATAAAAAATGTAGTTGCTTAAAATGTGGGCATCTGATTATGGCCCTTTCACTAAATAAAAGCAGGGTTTTTTTGTCCTGTTGGATGATACCTAAAAGGTATTTACACAAAAATACCATGCTGTTTTCATGACTGTTTAGGTAAATACTTATCTGTAGGTATTCACAGACTATGTTTCTACTACATTTAATATATGGAATACAGAAAAAACTTTTGAAAGACTCTATTGATACGAGAGCTTTATCATCAAGAGAAAGAGACACAAATTATTTAAGCCAGCGATTTGGTATCCACTTTGAACCAAGGCCTTAGAGTTAGTCTAGTTCTGGACATTTTTCACATCCCACCACAATTTGCTGTTACAGTATGACATTATGTGAATCACTTTGTCAAGGGGCCTTTGGAGGTCCCCCAAATGCTCTTCATCTTGCTCTTAGCTCAGCACACGCTCTTTGCCCCGACACACTCGCACCCTTTCTCCTCAAGTNAATACCATGCTGTTTTCATGACTGTTTAGGTAAATACTTATCTGTAGGTATTCACAGACTATGTTTCTACTACATTTAATATATGGAATACAGAAAAAACTTTTGAAAGACTCTATTGATACGAGAGCTTTATCATCAAGAGAAAGAGACACAAATTATTTAAGCCAGCGATTTGGTATCCACTTTGAACCAAGGCCTTAGAGTTAGTCTAGTTCTGGACATTTTTCACATCCCACCACAATTTGCTGTTACAGTATGACATTATGTGAATCACTTTGTCAAGGGGCCTTTGGAGGTCCCCCAAATGCTCTTCATCTTGCTCTTAGCTCAGCACACGCTCTTTGCCCCGACACACTCGCACCCTTTCTCCTCAAGTTTCCTCTTGTGGCTCCTGTTTTCCTCCTCCCCAAGGCTGCTGGAAGCACCCTCATCCTCAGACTCCACGATCATGAGGTCGTCTTGCTCCTGTTCAGCGCGCGATCTCTTGGCCCCCACGCACTCACAGCCCTTCTGCAGTTTCCTCTTGCGGCTCTTGTTCTCCACGTCGTCAGCATTGCTGGAAGTACCTTCATCCTCAGAGTCAACAATCACCACATCGTCCTGCTCTGGAGCTGCAAAAGAGGGGTTTGGGATTCAAATGCATCCTGCAGAGAGTCTACTCTCAAACCAGTTTTCATTCCTAAAAAATCGGAGCATTCTTTATCCACGTTCTTTGCCATGCAACTGCAAGAGTATCTTAAACATCCCTGACGTTACTATAAAATATGGTTTTCACGCTGGTATTCCTTCTTCACTACGGGTATGGAAAATACTGCAATAAGCCAAAAATATGGGAAATGCGTTAGTTAGCAGCATTTTTTTGCATGTACAAAGCAGAAGAATTGCTGCTGTCTGCAGCAGTTGTTGGAAAAAGAAGTTCTGCACACACCAAGCTGTAGAGCAACCTCTTCTTTCCCTACTGCACTCAGCACAACTCCCAGGACAGGTCACATTCCAGGAGAGAGAAGCCTCAAACAGAGGAAGAAGTGGAAGGGTGAGCAGGCTTACAGAGCTAAAGGATAACAATGGATAGTATGAAGAAGGGAAGACAGAAATGTGAACTTTCAAGACGTAGTGGATTTTGTTTGGTTTTAAACAAATTCACTGTAAAAACTTATTAATTATGGTAAATTATGCAATTTTTAATACAATTTGGAGGAAATTTTAGCAATACTCTTAGAACTTAGTTTTCCCTCAAACAGGTGGGAAGGGACTACATACTTCCTGCCTTAAATCTGTGCACATACAGGCAAAGGAACACCAGGTAAATAACACAGTTTCAAAGTATATGTACTATAAACTTCGGTGCCTTTTGTGCTCTCTGTAAAAATTGTAAATGTGCATTTTTCTATTTAGTATTAGTTATATACAGAGGCAACTTAAATGCCTTGTACATTGTATTGGCAAAGTTAAATCACAAAACTGAAGACAACTTTAATTGGACTGCACTAGTGAAAGTCTGTTTTGTTTAATATTGATTACTGTTGCTTACCTGTTGATGTTGAGGGTTGTGCTCCATCATCACTACCATTGCTAATGTTCCTGGATGTTGGTTCTGATGGTTTAGGGCCAATTCTTTCAGGGGTATCACCAACAACTTCAAATTCTACATCTTTTTCTAGGTCTTCACTGCAGAAAAATACACATGCTTTTAAACAGCCAGAAAATAAAATCCTGTCTTTTACACAAAAAAACCCCATTCAAGTACTAGAGCACCCTGCAACTGTGACAAAATACAAAAACATACTGAAAAAGAGGAAAATCTGTTCAGTCCTCTTTTATAATTCATGCTTTGTCTATTCCTAAACACTATTCTACCCAGTGCTACGAACTCCAAATATTTGGGAATCAGAAAAACACATTGCCTGAGCTTACCTTTCTTCCTTAACAGCACAGCCCTACTCCCACTGAACATGCAGTGTGAGGTTCTGTGTGTTTCCATTACTTACCCTGGGTCAAATACACACCTCAGCTACTTCAGAGGGACTTCTGAACACAAGTGGTCAAGCAGAGGATCTATTATTCCAGCAGGCTGGGTTTTTTTGCCTTTCTAAATTTTAGGGGCTCTTTTTAAATGCCTGTTTCTTGCTTGTTGGTTGCCCCAGAAGTTAATTTGTTTTTGCAATGTATTCTTATGTTGTGTAACAACAAATTACTGAAATAAACCTCTTTCAGTTAACTGTTGTAAAAAACAAAACCACAACAAAACAAGACTACAACAAAAAAGACAAAAAACCAAACAAAAATCCTTAAACTATAATTTCATAAAAAATAACCATTCCTCTTTTGCCTCTCTATTTCCTTTCAGCAGCTTAATCTTTGAACTTTGTTCATGTATTTAAACTGTGAGTGAAAAATTCCCTGTGGAACTGTTCTATGTGTNACCCAGTCCTCTCCAAATACTAGTCCACAGGGTGAGCACTGCAGCATCTGCTATACACCTGCTCTGTAGAGTCTCTTCCAAGGGTTTATGTACTCTCATCTCAAACCCTCAGGAGCATACATACCTTCTGTTTCACCTTCCTCTGAAGAGATCAGGATAGTTCCCTTTCCATCTTCTATTTGTACATCTGGTGCTACCATGGCAAATTTTTCTTTCAGTATCTGAAAGTACAAATATATTAAAATATAGTCAAATTCTGACTTAAAAAGATTCATTAAAAAAAGAACATTGAATTATGTTGATTTTATTATTCTGGCTCATTTTCAGGCATCTACTGAAAGCTTATGCTTTCTTGTTCACTTACTTCTACAAACAAAATTATTGTATTTTTGAGGTCTGATACTTACGGGTTCATATATGCTAGAAAGTTTTTTAGAATACTTCATAAAATGACAGAATTACAAATCAATTGTGACCACAACTGTAATGTAGCTACTGAACTTTCAACTGAAATGCAAATTTCATTTTTTGCTCTCAGATATGAATAGGCTTTAAAACCACCAAAATTTACAAAATGCAAACATTCTTTAACAAGACGTACAACACACATGGGCAAGAAGCATACTGACTAATCAGCTCTTCTTGTAGCTGAGAGAAATGTAGAGTAAATATAAACAGGAGATGCTTGGTCAAAATACACTGAGCAAATACCTGATTTTAATAATTTACAGTGTTAGACTCGAAATGAAAGCTGTAACTGTAGCTCAAGATTTACCTTATCCTGGAGTGTCAACACAGTAACTTTGTGTGTGTTAAGTTTCACAGTCACTTCTGGCTTACTTGCACACACGTAACAATTGNACAAGACTACAACAAAAAAGACAAAAAACCAAACAAAAATCCTTAAACTATAATTTCATAAAAAATAACCATTCCTCTTTTGCCTCTCTATTTCCTTTCAGCAGCTTAATCTTTGAACTTTGTTCATGTATTTAAACTGTGAGTGAAAAATTCCCTGTGGAACTGTTCTATGTGTATACACAAAAGATCCTTATTTCAGAATCCTTACCTATGAAGCACATTGATTAGCAGAGTATAGTCCTGGAGGAAATCATCTGCTTGTAGTCGAGCGCCATTTCGAATTCCAAAGTCTGATAATTTCCTGTGGTTATTTGCTACAAAAACAGTAAAAGAACTGTAGCGTATAGAGCTATTTATAGAAAGATCACCTGCGTTAATGTGGAGTACTCCACAACTTTTATGTGGGAACATAAGACTAACACGTATTAGCTATATTTAAAATAAAAGCTGACATTTAAGCCTATTAGGAGTTAAAGCTACTTATGTTTCATTTATTTACTCCTCATGCCACCACGTTCAAGCACTTCCCAATTACTGCATTTGGGAAAATTTTGGAGATGGTTTCTGGCACCATCTACGAGCCAGCAGATGCAGGGGGCTTGCAGGCAGATACCTGTTCCTGAAAGGAATCCTGACACACCAGCTGAGCAGTGCTTTGTGCAGGAAAGCTGAGCTGCACATGCAGCTTGCACACAATACCCCTGGCTACCCTCAAGTCACTTAAAACACTTGCAAACCCAGTCCTCTCCAAATACTAGTCCACAGGGTGAGCACTGCAGCATCTGCTATACACCTGCTCTGTAGAGTCTCTTCCAAGGGTTTATGTACTCTCATCTCAAACCCTCAGGAGCATACATACCNGTTCATATATGCTAGAAAGTTTTTTAGAATACTTCATAAAATGACAGAATTACAAATCAATTGTGACCACAACTGTAATGTAGCTACTGAACTTTCAACTGAAATGCAAATTTCATTTTTTGCTCTCAGATATGAATAGGCTTTAAAACCACCAAAATTTACAAAATGCAAACATTCTTTAACAAGACGTACAACACACATGGGCAAGAAGCATACTGACTAATCAGCTCTTCTTGTAGCTGAGAGAAATGTAGAGTAAATATAAACAGGAGATGCTTGGTCAAAATACACTGAGCAAATACCTGATTTTAATAATTTACAGTGTTAGACTCGAAATGAAAGCTGTAACTGTAGCTCAAGATTTACCTTATCCTGGAGTGTCAACACAGTAACTTTGTGTGTGTTAAGTTTCACAGTCACTTCTGGCTTACTTGCACACACGTAACAATTGGGATTTGGTGGATCCAAAGCACAAGGAACCAATAGCTTCTTCCTGGGATTTGGCTGCTTGTTCAGAAAAATCTTTAGGACAGATAAGAAGAAATCAGGTTATTCTGTAATTACCAGCACATCTAAAGCCTCTTTTCCTGCAGACTTCTTGTCCTGGTTTCACAGGCTGTCCTGTTCCCTAATCCTCTCTGCTGTGCCTGCTGAGCAGGAGTCTCACACAAGCAGTCCACCCCATGCTGACTGAGCAGCTCCTGCCAACAGCTCTAACACCAACGAACCACACTGCAAGTGATGGCAGCCTGGGTCTCTCTCCTGTCCAGCAGCAAATTTTTATTCAGTCATAGGAATTTATTGCTCCTTAAGATCTGCACATCTCTTTTCATTGCGACTGAAAGTTCCCAGCATATTCAGAATCTACTGAAGTGACAAGTGAGAGACAGTAAACTACACAATAGTGAAAAAATGTTAAATGTAACTTTGAAACAAATAATAAATAGCAAGAAAGCAAAAGCATTTTATTCCCACTTACCGTTCTACACTGATCTATTTTCCCCGATAAAATCTTCAATCCCTCCAGCACTATCAGCCCAGCTATCACTGCATTGGTAGTAGCTATAGCTGGGATAATATTTCCTGCCATTGCTGCAAAACAAATAAGAGTATGCAGATTTTTAACAGCAAAAGAAAACAATAAGATAATCATTTAAATAAAACAATGTTACATTTTATCCTTACACTTGATATCAAATCTGCTCTTCATATTCATTCCAAAAACATGCATCCTGAGGTTTGCAGCAGAAGTGACAAAATCCATGGCAGAAGGGTCATCCTAAAAAGAAGTTAATACAAAAAGCATTGAAAAATCTGATTACTCATTGCAAAGAGTTTGCAACACATGGTTCCTAAAACCTTAAAAACCAGAATTAAAAATAAAATATTCTGTACAAAATTCCATTTCAAAGTCAATACACTTCCTCTTTCAGATGGTGTACTCAGAGCAGTAGTACTTTAAAAACTAACTACAGCTTCTAAACATGTATTTTAGTAGCAAATTGGTATATTTGTATTAATAAAATGCCTTGTACATTATAAAAATGTTTAAATCCTAAGTTTTCCAATGTTTCAAACATTTTCAACATTGAATTTTAACTCTGAAAAGTTTCAAACACTGGGTGTTTCAGAGAGAAGTATTTGTGCTGTTGGTCATAGTAATCTTTTACTATTTTACCCCCCCTCAAATTTGCACATTACTTTTTTCTTATGCCAAGTGATAACTGACTGGAAGTGATACTGTGTGTGGTGGTGAAAGAGAAAATTCTTGTCTTCTTCAACAGAACTTGTATTGCACACCCATCATCAGCTGATTGCTCATAACCTCAGTAAAACCCCACCTACTGACACCTGGCTAAGAGCATGTTTTGGAGACAGATAAGAAGGGAAAAATCAAGTTGCAATATTAAAACATTATCCAAAATCAAAATACAACAAATACTTGTGAATTGGTGCTTTTATGAGCTAGAGAATGTGGTGAATTAAGTTTTTTCACACCACAGCAGTTAATCCTTACCCTCAGTGAGTTACACAATGTAGTGTTTAAAGAACATATTTGTTTACATATGGGAAGTGTTTCCATAAGGTGCCAGATAGTTTTGTTCTAAGTAGTATCATTTTGGAAGGAAACTGAATGAGGCCAACTAATATTTGTATTAGACATGTAGAGTTTATAGATGGCAAACTAACCTTATCCCATATAAGTGCTTCTCCATCAGCCTTTTCAGCCAGGTGAAGACTCAGGGTTTTAACACTCTTTGAAAACAGGTCTGCATAGCTCCTGACATTGAGAACCTGCTGATCCTTCAACACTGCAGAGCTCTCATTCTGCTGGTCAGATTTGTTTTCCTCTTTGGTAAAAACAAAGAAAAAAAAATAAGATCAGGAATATTTGTAAGTTCCACAGAAGTTCTCTCAAATAACTTTCCAGTTTCAGCATATTTTCTAAATTGAAGAACAATATCTACAGTAACCCACAGTAGCCCAAATATTTTACAACGAATCTGCATTTAAAACTGCAACTACAGCTATGATATCAGTCACCTAAACATGCACAAATACAGCAAATAGAAATTTTCAACCAAACAACTTTCAGGGATTAAATCTTGAGATAAGTGCTTATGGTAAGGTGTCCTAGAATAAGCTGACATAATTGTGTTAAATGTGTATTTTCTATAGCCAGTATTGAGCATCTAAAACAACTGCAAAACAGTCTTAGAAAAGGTGTTGTCTACATAGAGAAAAATTTGAAATCTTCAGGAGGTGTAAAGAGTTAATATGTTCATAATCAGAACTCAAGTGTGGCAGTAAAAAAAAGTACGTATCACAGAGGTGCATTAATAAACAGCAGGTATGATTTACAAATGTACAGCAGGAGGAAGGACAGTTACCTTGCTTTTGTACCTCAGCCCAGTCCAGTGGCACTGGAGGTTTTCTTTTCCTCCACAGCTTATCCATTGTCAGCAGATATCTAATGTCATCTTTGAAAAGCTAGGAAACATGAAAAAAAAATCAAATGAAAGGGAAAAAAAAAAAAAAGACTGAAAAATCAACATTACATTGATGAGGTTTTGATTTTCTCCTTGACAGTATTTTTAACTACATAGAAAGATTCTAAAAACTTATTCCACACTCTTTAACATTCATTGCATAGAGCAGACACAGCTCTGATTAACCTGGGGAGGAGTAAAGTGAAAAATCAAAAAACAGTGGTTCAAACAGTGGTTTCACCTGCCTACTGAAGCCATCCCTTCAATTCTTTGTATGCCCTCTCTGAGACAAGTGAATGAACATGCCAATGAATTTCCAAAGAAAAGTTATTGCTACCTATGACCATTACATTCAAGCTCATTTCCTCTATTTATCCACTTCCAGTAACTGTTCAGAACAAAAACTCACAAATTTGTTTTTTCTTATGCCAGAGCCTGATAACGCACAGATGACTGATAGCTTTTAGGTCCTCAGACTGGTTCTGATTATGCCCAGTGCAACTCCAGAGGTCAAATAGACCCTTTCCCATTAAAAGTAATTACAATGGAGTTTTGTCTGCACAGAGTGGCCAGGCTGCTGCAGCCATCTATCTCTACAGATGCGGATGGAATCCTGTAAAACAAGCAAATGTTGCAAAAGACCAACACAACAGCAAAACTGGAGGATGTCACAACACCATCACGTAATTGATGGCTAGTATTAAATGTCCAAGCTGGGGTCTGACTTGACTTTAGAGCACCTCATACATTTCAAATAAAGACATTTATTTGGGGTAAAGAAGATACCTTAGTAAAAAGTTTAACTGGATCATAGCCAGTGGATTTAGCCCACTCCTTAGTGGAAACACGTTTAATCTCACCATCTTCATTGGATGCTAGTGCTCTGGCTTCTGCTTCTGCTGGCTCCCCTATTAATAAAGTGATAACCAATATTTTAAATTTAAAAAAAAAAAAAATCCCATCCAAATATTACCCCCAGTCAATTACCAAAATTATGCAGGGAGCATAAAATGACTTTATTGCACCCAACAAAAGCTGAATTAGGCACAGTATGCCTGTTCCTCTTTGCCTCTGCAACTCACTGATTTAACTTGGTATCACCCAACTCCTTCATTGGCAGAAACAATGAACAATTGTTTCCCACTCATTTTCTCCACATAATGTTGCTACTTCAGAAATGTCTTACCACCCCTTTTAGTAGCCTCTTTTCTGCCTGAAGAGTCATAGTTTGGTTGGTATTTCAAAAGAAACAACAAAAAAAATCAATTTCCTATCTCTGGTTCTTTTTATACAAAAAAAATCTCTATGAAGATGCTAATAATTTTTGTTCTTTCCCAGTCCCATCCAACAATTGTTAGAATGATTTCTAATAATCAGGTTGAAGTTTTCATAGAACTATCTATTAATGTCTCGACTGAATGAGAAAAATCAACTCTCACTTTGTGTGTAAATTTGTTAATGTTTCCCCCTTTTCACCAATGCATCATTTGCATTATTTCATATTTATCTGCCTCATGTATCACTGCCCAGTCATTCTGTATTGTGAAGCTTTCTATTACTTTTTGCAGTTAGTCCTCATCTTTTTTATTCTGAGTGACTTTGCCTAACGATCTGTGCTGAACAGCACACAACTCCCATCTGAAACTCCTCTAATCATCATTTATCTCTATCATTCAAGTAGTTTATCCACTTCAGGATCTTCAGCCTTTTTTGTCCCCTTGGCTGCTTATGTCCCTCAGGTTCCCCTCAACAGTTTTTGGATCTGCCCCCTGCGCATTCAGAACAGCCTAAACCAGACACACTCTGCACAGGCCTGCTGCTTCTTTCCAAGGACCCACAGAGCCGTGCTGGGCACGACTACCCTTAACAGATGTTGCATTGACGCTTCCCTGAATGTCCTGGTTTGGGCTGAGAGAGAGTTAACTTGCTTTCTAGTAGCTGTTCTGGTGCTGTGTTTCGGATTCTGCATGAGAATTATGTTGGTAACACGCTGATGTTTTAGTTGGGCTATGTTGCTCTCATGCCAAGTCAAGGAGTTTTCAGTTTCCCTGCTCTGCCAGCGAGCAGGAGCACAAGGAGCTGGGAGGGAGCAGAGCCAGGACAGCTGACCTGAACTGGCCACAGGGATATTCCAGACCTCAGAACGTCCTGCTCAGCACATAAACAGGGGCAGCTGGCTGGGAGGGCTGATCTCTGCCTGGGGACTGGCTGAGCATCAACTGGCCAGCAGGCAGTCAGCAACTGTGTCACTTGTTTGTCTGGAGTTTTATTCTCCCTCTCTTTATTTCAATTATTATCAATACTATTACATATTTGTTTCCATTATTAGCTGTTCTTCTCCCAGCCCATGAGGTTCACTCTGTGTGTGATTCTCCCTGCTCTGGGCTGCACCAACTGGGGCCAAACCTGGGCAGTGCCAGCTCTGTGTGAGCACAGCACCCTGAGTGTGGGCAGTCTGCCACTGCAGACACCGGGCTCCAGCTCTGCACTCCTCTAACTGCCCCACTGTCTTTACTTAAATAAGTGGCACTGCATTTGCTACCTGTCAACTACTTCAGCAGCTATTGTTTTAAGTGACTTTATATTGCCACTCTTTTTAAGACTCACCTATTTCATTCTGCACTTCCTGTAGGAACAACCTGTCCAGTGATCATTATCTGATGTTCAAAGAATTTGAAGAGTCGGAGGATCCTCTAAGCTCCCCCTCCCAAGTCCATTCATCTATCAAAGGATCCAAAAGAAGCAACCAACAATGATGCTTATTCACCTCATAGTAACTATGATTACTCTCCTTACAGAAAAATACTGAATAGCTATAAAAATATCAACTCGAAATGGGCATACTTCCTATGTAGATTAATGGTGAAGTGTTGCAGGCTAGAAGAGCTCAAACACAATTCCTGAAGTTCCCTGCAAACCCTCAGCTAGGAGTGGGAAATGCAGAGTGACTACAAATATCACTCAGTACTCTGTTCAAAATACAAGCCTCCCAGAGGCCAGAAACAGAATCTTCTTTAAAGAAAACTGAGCTGAACTCTCTAACCTTAAGAAATGTATAGAAAGGAATCATAATCTCTGAAACAGAACATTTCAGGAACTGGGTAAGCCACCAGCTTATATCACACTCACAGGCAGCTTCAGGGTCAGCTCTGTCAGGTGAGACTTCTTGATCAGCATCTTCTTCTCCAAACAACTGGCTATGTAACAATTAAGAACAACAACAAGACTAGAATTTCAGCATATCTGGTTAAAGACTCCAATATTTGCTAATGGATATATATATTCATTTTAGGATTCTTGCTTTCAGACAGACTGCCACTCCATACATTGCTTTTTAAACTGCTGGCATTCATCACACGTGGACTTAACACGGACAACACAAAATGCCCAATACAAAAACGAATTTAGCAAAACAGTTTTCTGTACAATTCACTCAGCAGCTCACCCAATATTCAGCCTAATATTTATACTGCAGTACTAAATGCATTTTTAGAACCTCTGGGATATCCAAGATTCCAACAAACTTTACACTTGTTAAAACATGCATTAAACTGAAAAATGTGCTTACTTCATACAAAGATGAAGAATAAAGCAACCTCAACCTACACTGCTGGGCCAAACTACTCTGCCAGATTTTTTGTGCTATTTAGAGCAAGGCCTAAATACTAATCAACCTTCCATCTTTATAACCACTCCAGAACTCAGATCGAGGAACTGGAGGTTTTCACCATAATCCATCTAAATCGATTTCGAATGAATTTAAAATCTATTACAATATTTAAAAAAAAAAAAAAAGTGTGTCAATTTTATTTCTTTCTCTGTAGGTTTAGAAACCAGAAGAATGAACCATAGTAACTAATTTTTTTTAAAGTCACTTACTTGAACAAATACTTGGCCCACACGATGCAATGGATAGGCTCCGAGGGCGTATTTCGGATTGTGCAGCCTGGGAAAGTTTTCTGAGTTGGTTTAGGCTGACATTCATAACATTCTGTCACTCCCTGGTGAAAAATGAAGCATTTACTTGTCACTCCGAGAAGGCTACTGATAGTCTGGGCTATTAACAGATGAACTGTAACTCCATCTCCAAGCACCCACTCCCTGTTGTCTAAAATAGCCGATGACAAGAGTGACACCCCACCTAACCTTTTTGATAACAGTTACTTGTCCAAGGTAGCCTGCAGTTCCACTCTCTATAAGAGGAATATCAGCAGCCAGACACATCCTGTTCACATGGTTACGGGCAGCTGCAAATCAAGAGGGTTTTAAAGAAAATATTTGAATAGTTAATAAAAAAGTTTTACTTCTCCAAATTCAAACTAGCATCCTATGCACTTATCTTTAATATACCTTGTTTCTCTATAGAGCACTACACCATTTTCACAAAGCCCAGTTTCCCATTCTCACAAGATATATGGACATTAATAAACACAGCAAACTCAACTGACTAAAGCCACCTTGTACCCACAGTACCCAGCAGTTCCCATGAAGCAGCAATTAGCAGTGGACATTTCCTTTCAGAACACCTGCAGAAGCACTAACCACCCCTCCAAGTTTCTAGCAAAGCACGTGAGGCTTAGTCCAACTGCAGGTGGGTTAGGAGGATACTTGTTACTCAAATGACACTGCAGCAAGGAACAAGCAACATCTGCAATATAAAATCATAGTGAAAACTTCACCTCTGTTATCCAGAGCATTCATAACCAACGTAAACTGGCGGAAGAACTCTACGTTATAGTCAGGGCTACAGAAAACAAAAACAACATTTCAAATGGCACATCCAAGTTGTTGGTTATTACTGCACAACAGAAACTCTACACATGCAACCGATGTTCGTGTGATAAACTGCACATATTATAAATTTATAAATGTAGCTACCCTTTAACTGCCCCATTTTTCTTCTGCCTACTTTAAAGCTGGGTGAAAGCATGAATTTTATGCTGCTGGAAGGAAGCTACTGCAATTAGTACTAATTTGACCAATGAAACAGGCAGACAAGGGAACGTGATTAAACTACTCTGACCTAATGAGTAAATTGGCTGAGCTGTGGTAACAGACCTTAAAAACCATCAGCTGTAGCTAAAACATGCACACTGTAATTACCACAGCTCATCAGACTGTGCATAATTCATTGTGCTGTGATAGCTCCATTGGTTTGACTGTGGCCATACCCTGAGGAGCCAACACATGCGACCTTAAATCCTGAAATCCTGACACTTCAGTTCTCTTTACATTGCATTTTTCTGACTTAAAGAAGAAGGTGGAGAAGAAGAGAGAGAAAAGAGGAAACAGGATTAACAGTTTCAGGAGAAGGATGCAGTGAGTCAGTGTTTCACTGGCTAATTGCAACACGAGAGTTCAAACCTCCATGGTACAGAATGTCCATTTTTAGGAACTGGGGCAAATATAAACTAAAACATGGGGAACAGCTAATGGAACCCTTAGTACATAGTCTTGTACACTACTCATTGGTTACAGATCATAAAGACTAAATTTCAACAGCTTGGGGCATATATAAATGACACTTAGTTACCTACACACACACACAAAGGACTTGATTTTTTTAATCACAGACTCAACATGTCTTTCAATTTAATTATTGCTCAAGACATCAGGACATCCTTACAGAGTAGAAACTCTTAAGGCAAATGTTGCCAATAAAATGAAAACCAGACACAAACAAATGACTACAGCTTACTACCAGAGCTTAAAACCCATGCAAAAGCCACACTCCCACTCAGGAGTGTGGTAGCTCACATTTACAGCTATTTCTCCTTACTGAGGAAGCTTTGTAAAATACCTTAAAGCACACCATTGTAGCATTTAAATAACACAGTACTTGCAAATCAAACATATAATTAGAGCTTAAAACCAAACATACTTCATGATGCTATCATGGTAAGCTATAATATTAGCTTCTGGACAAAACTGTAACACGCTTTCCTTGGCAACCTAGAAACAAAACAAAAAAAAAGTAAATAAAACAAAGACTTATTATTTCTTCCTTCCTTCTAAAAGACAGACTTGATACCAGCTGTGTATCGAGTAAGTTGACTACCTTAAGATTTAAATACTCTAATAATGAAATGCTGTGGACAGCCAGATCAGCCAACCAACACTTACCTCTTCCCAGCAGAAACTAAACTGTGACACGTTTCTAACACTAACCATAAAATAATACTGAGAAATGAGGCTTGAACTTTGACTTTTTCCTCACCTGTGATTTTGATCTTCCAACATGTTTCTTCTGAAACAGAAACTGTCTGTTGAGATTGCTGACATCAATAGTATCCAAATCAATCTATAAACATACAAGAGAGACATTTCACTTTCACAGGAAGAAAAGGAACAAAAACAAAACCAGTTTGATGAAAAGACAATTGGCCAAAATGCAGAAACTTTACAGACCCCTTCTCAGACCTTTCAGGCGTTACATCAGCACTACAGCAACTGAAGGGGCACATGTGGTCACCTAATTATCTTCAGGAATCCACATGTTATCAGTGATTGCTGACAGGGGACCATGACAAAAGTACAGGGCTATATGAGAACAAACCTTCTGCAGAGCCCCTGCAGAAAATGCACCTGACTCAAGATCCATCCACACAGCAGTGAGTAAAAGTCAACACCGACTGTCCTGCTTGCACAGGTTAAAGATATTAGTGGCAATTCCTGAGGAGCACAGCACTAACTCAGATGGGAAAATGCAGAAATCCATGGAGACAGGTCCAGACAGCCTCTCCCTGCACCGCCCACCCTGAGCCCTGGCTCAGTGCTTTCCCCAGGCCCAGGAAAGGCTGCTCCAAACCAACTGGTCCTTCCACTTTATTGAGCAGGGCTTTAAGCACCTGAATCAGTGAATCAAGGGCTGCACAGCCATCTTACACACACACTGCAGGGCAAAAGCCTTTACTGCCTATCCCCAGGACTAACTGCCTAAGTGCACATAATTAACAAATTATGAAGTCTACTTATAAAAAAAGAAATCCAATCACACAATCAGAATGTTTAAAAACATAAAGCATAGAGCACAAAGGATGCCATGACTGCAATTCCTCTAACAGCTGTTTCTATTTATTAATATTCACACAGGAACAGCATAAATTCCAGTATCTTTAGCCGCCACAAGAATTAACAAGATTTATCTACAACTTTGACATTATTCCTAGCTTTGTTACCACTACTCGTCATGCAATTAAAATTTCTTTGATCAGCAACTCTTTCTAGAAGTCTTCTCCTGTCCTTAATGTTTTTAATGAGGAGTTTTTCTGAGTATCAGAGATACTTCTCCCAAATTCCCACAGGTAATGCTGACATACTCAGCACAGTAAGGCCTTCAGCTACCCAGAGAGCACTCTCAGACTGACTGTGCAGTGTGAAGTTTACACCTGACCTACTCAGGGTGCTCTCACACGCCTCTGACTTCATTAACCAAACCAGAATTACGAAAAAAGCACGGCACACACTCATTGAACATCCTCTGCATGAGAGATCCAAACCCCGAGAATAATCCACCTCTTTTTTGAAGGGAGTATTTTCAATGGAAGAACCAAGTTTTAACATACTAAAAATTGAAATAGCTACAGAGTTTTATTTAAACAGTTAATAAAAGTGCCTGTGGATATACAAGAAACAGAAAAGATACAATGTTTTGAAAATATATTATAGAGATGGGACTGCTAAACATTACTACCACAGTATCACAGTAACTACCTGTGGCCTTGTCTCTTTCATGAAAATGGTATTTGCATAATTCACATTTCTACCTCCGTTCCTTCCTCAAAAGATACACAGAAAGATTGCTTAGTCCAAAGCCAGAAAGCCAAAGAATTTCAAGGGAAGTGCAAAACTGTTAAAACCTTTACTACCCAGAAAGCTTTGAATATTTCAACTGGAGAGGATGACAAGAGACATCAGCTCCTGCTGAGAACAAGAATTACAGCATTAAACTGAGCAAAGGGAGTTCTCCAGAGAGAAAACTTGAGACCCTCAGACCTCAACAGAAGCTTCAGTCTAGCTAAGAATGATGAGACTTTAACAGCTCACTTATAAGACAACTGCACTGTTCCCATTTTGGTAGCCTGGAAGAAAAGGCATCATAACTTAACAACATTTACCCATGTTCTTAATTCAGACCTGGATCCTGAAAAAACATAATTTTGTTCTTCATTCATAGGACATTCATTCAAAGGGTATGCCTTTCAACTTAAGTCACGTATTAGCCAGTTGTCTGGTATTCAAAACTACTTTTTTAATATTAATATTCTTTTAAAAAAATTACAACTTACGTATAAAAATAAAAAGTATTTTCAGATGTTCAAGTTTGTTAATATTTAATAATGGAGGACAACTCTCAACAATATCAGAAACGTTGACAAAAGCAATTTATTCTGCTAACAGCAAATTCCCTCTTTGGCTTACACGTCTTCTTTTGCTCTCATCTTGTCTTGTACCCACCTGTTCCCTAGGTTATCAATACATTATTTCTTGCACAAAACACTGCCGGTGATACTGTCATATGAAGACAGCCCTGATCCAACGTGTATTTCAGCTAATGGAGTCCCACCAAATCAGCCCTGAAAGGCAATACCAACCCCCGAAGTATAACAAGTGAAACAATAAGCACACCCCGAAGAGATTTATGCCTAATGACTAACTGGAAAATCAGGAGCTTTAAGCTCTTTTACAATGGACTGCAGGAGTACATAACTGACACAGCAGAGTAAAGGGGAAAAAGAGGGGAACAGTGCAGAAAATGCTTCCTTTCACTCCTCTGCAGTTATCTGTTTCTCTGATGCAATGGTCAAATTGGATAGGCTCTCAAACCAAAGGAAAATTTGGAATTAAAAATATTCTACAAGTTTAAAAAGCGTTCCAGTAGGAAAGCCCAAGCTGTAAGAATAACAAGGCAAACCAGTAACTGTTTTCTTCTAGAAGCTGATAGGGTTTTAGATACGAGCTGCTCAGCTCAACAAGTCTGACTGCAAACCCAAACTCCTCACAACCTGTGTGAGGATGTCTCAGATGTGACTCCTGGGCACGTTAGTAAAAAGGTATTGAAGGAAACAGATCTATGCTCTAGCTGATTTAAAACCATATGCCATTCCTTACTGCAACAAG
Source organism: Oxylabes madagascariensis (assembly GCA_013400675.1). Classification (NCBI taxonomy): domain Eukaryota; kingdom Metazoa; phylum Chordata; class Aves; order Passeriformes; family Timaliidae; genus Oxylabes; species Oxylabes madagascariensis. Next base: position 23,089 of record VYZR01067202.1, read on the forward strand.
AAGCCAATAAAGGTCTGGACACCAGGCAATCATAGTTTCACCAACAGTATTTCTCTCTATCTCTTTTTCAGTACTACCCTCTCGCATCTGCCCTTCCCGTACGCATTCACAGATTAATATCTGGAAGCAAAAGTGAAAGCACGAGCCCGCGGGAAGCGCCAGCACCGAGGGCTTTACAGCCCGGGATCTGAAAGCACAGTTCACCGCTCCCGGGGGTTCCTCGCTGCAATTCATCACCGGACAATCACCCCCAGCACCGGCAAAATCGGTCCTCGGCAAAACGAAAGACTTTCGAGATGCCGCCGGGCAGGAGGCACGGCACGGGGCGGTCTCCGGGCGGATGCACCGGCGGGATCGCGGAGGTGCGCGGCCCTGCCAGGACGGCGGCCGGAGCCCGGCGGGGAAGGAGGAGCTCCCGCGCCCGCGGGGCCCGGCCCGAGGGGGCGGCGATGGCGCGCAGGCCG
>VYZR01067221.1:2202-15133 GCA_013400675.1 Oxylabes madagascariensis
ACTTTCAAGGAAAATCATCCTCTATCCACTGCTCTCTGGGGTAACACAATTAGGCCGTGACATACAGACAGGCCATTTAATACAATAGAAAAAAATCCACTGATAGCATTTCCCTTGCCTGAATGGAAGGCAGGCTGTTAAATTAGCTCTGAAGGAGCAGAAAGGCCTCTCTAACAGCAATCCTCTCCTCCCAAACCACACATCTTTAAAGGGCAGCCAGTTCCAGCCCAGTCACATTGAATTCTACTTTGTAACCCCAGCACCCTTAATCTTTCCTGCTGCTTCCAGACACTGGTTCCAATCTGGCTCAATATAGACTAAAACCACAGAATTGTGCTTACTGCATTTTATATTTGCAACCTATTTAATGGGACAGGGGAAAAGAAGAGCTATCAGATGGTTTCTGTACCTCCCAAAGCAAGCCAGAAGCTCCAGGAGCCATGGAGCCATTTCTGCATTTCTGCATTTCTGCAGGAGGCAGTCAGCATCGGGAGGGAGGCTGCAGTTATTTTAAGGAGTCTACATTTCAGGAACATTCAAATATTTTAGATTTATTTAAATTGTTCTAAATATATTTTAATACTTCCACACTTTCTCTATACTAGGAGAACATAATAAAGACAAAAAAGTCCTTGCACTTAGCACTTCTTCATACACCTTTCTCATCCCAAGGAAGCATCAAGCAAGCTCCTCCAATTCAGATAAGCCATTCAGCAAATCAAGGAGAATATTGCCATCACGCCATCACACTCTCAGAAATGTACCAAATTAATTTCATTAAAGCTAATAGAATTTTTTTAAAACATGTTTTTGAAAAATGCACAGTGACAAGTTCTTTCAGGTCAACACTTACTAAAGCACAGTATAAATCCCTTCCTCCTTGCCAGACTTGGTGTCTGTCCTGAGAAGAGATAGCTGAGCTGCCCTCTAACATCAAAGACATTCCCATGCAGTTGTTTCTCACACACTCTTTGGTAACACTGGAAGTACTGAACTGGCAGGAGAATTGCACATAGTTCTTCTGGAAGCACAGCCTATAGGGAGCCTGAATGGTACTACCGAACAGGTGGGGATTTTTTACTCACCCTTTTCGGGAGCAAAGGTATTTCTTTTAGATCATCAGGCTTTTGGTCTGTTTTGGCTATCTTTTCCCCCCAAGTAAGTCCAGACAGCCCATTTCTGCTTACAGTGCAGAGCCCTTCTGAAAAACCAATTCTGCAGAACCAATTCTGTACCACTCCCACTACCCCAATAGCACCATGTGGAGATATTCAAGAAGCTATAGCAAGTCTGTGTCAAACAGGACAGACTTCCTGAAGAATGTTGAGTTGCTTGCGCTTGTTAGGAGCTTTCCTGAGGCGGCATATTGCTGCTGACCTAGAAACATTACTCCTCACCCCTCTAAACAGGAGAGGTGCTCTCCAGCATGCTGCACAGAGTGGGTTACCCAGCCCAGGTACAGGCTTTACCCCAGGGCCCCACACTTAGACTGCCAAGTTTTCCCTGCCTGCATTACACAATTATTGGCAATATTACCCAATATCACTCTCCAAAACAACAGTGATAAAGGCCTGGCCATCCATTTGTAACTTTTCATCTCCCAGCTGATATTGTCCAGACTGCTGGGGCCTGAACTAGCCAAACATCCCTTCTCAGCACAAAGTTGGGTCTGCAGTGGTAACAGCAGATGCCTAACATTCAGACTCCTAGATGAACGAAAATGAGAACAACCAGCTAAATTCACCTTGTAAAATTCTGCTCCTACAAAAGTAGACAGTGTTGCTGTACTTGCATTTGACTATTAATAACTTGTGGGGAAAAGGCCATATGCCCAGTCAGATGTAGTGCCCACGACAACTTGTGCCACGTGCCACCGGCCAGGCATATAGGCATTTCAGCATCCNNNCAACTTGTGCCACGTGCCACCGGCCAGGCATATAGGCATTTCAGCATCCATCCTGTTTTTATCTCTCTGTGCAAAGAACTGAGTAGCAAGACAATGAACAAGTACACGCTACAAATGCCAGGAACATATTCCCTGATGAAAACACTTTTTTTTCTGCAGAGAGAATGATTAAAAGTGTTAGAGTGTATTTTCCAGTCAGAAGAGCAAAATACACAGAATACTGGTTTAAGCACATGGTTGAAGATGTAATTTGGCACTGAAAACAATGTAACAGGGGGAACCTCACTTTACTGTCATTAAGGTGAGATATAAGTCTTCAAAAGCAGAATTGAGAATGAAGAAGCATCATCAGCCCCAAGGAGCCTTGCTGTTCATCGCCCCAGCCAGTTATGGAGTGTTTGAATCCCATTCAGCAGTTGGGCTGAGGTGGGAGAAGCTGAAGTCCAGCTTCCAGAGCTCAGCAAACATCCTGAGATTTACTCCAGTACAGCCTGCCGAGGCAGTTAATCATTATGGGAAGTCATGTTGCTACGTGGTAGCTGGTTTAATGATTAACATTTACACATCGCTTAGAAGATTTTTCTAAGCTCTCTCCTGTCCTAACAGCTTATTCTCAAATGGTACTTCTCCTCCCAAAATGAACATGCAGAAAGAAATGCACACCAAAACTCAAGTTGGCATTTGAGGTAACTGAGGTAATCCATGAGAGGGGATTTCCCAAGACGTTCCCTCCAATCACAAGCCAAATTTGTTTCCCCCAGGGTGTCCCAGCCCACTCAGGTTACACACAATATGTGCCAAAGTGGTTTTAGGGGGCCAACCCATCACTGGTCATAGAAATTACGGGCAGTGGGGAGGTGGTCCAAGTATATTATCAATGCAAAATGTAATGGGGTATGGCCAGTTACAATAGGAGCTACCACAGGACAGAGTTTTCATTGTCTCTGGGGTAGTAACTGCAATCCAGTAGCAAATTCATTGAATTTGTGTTGGTATACAATTAATATCCAAGCTGTCTTGGCTTCACTGGGGTTTTCATCAGAATTAATAACCAGTGGTTAGCAGTTCTGAGTAATACTTTGTTTCAGTAGAGCTCAAGGCTTCATCTCAGCTCTCCATCAGGGGAATGGGGGAAAGAATGCTTTCTATCCCCAGCTCTTTATCTCGCTCATGTACAGAGGTTATAAACTCCAGGACAAAAGCTGTCTTTTTTGTTCACATTTGCACAAAAGAGCCTGCAGTCTGGACAGCCAAAGAGATCTGCAGACAAACAGGAAGCACCCAGCAGTACAGGCCTTGTGTGAGGTCTTGGAGATGAGCAAGACAAACAGGAGATGTCACACAACTCTTACATGGAAATTGCTTGAAAAAGGATGGCAAGGCAACTGGTAACTCCAAGCAGGCTTGTGGCAGCCCCTAATGATTTATTATTCAACTGATCTCCCTATCTCACTCTCACTTCAGTGAAGGGCCCCAAACATGTCCCTCACATACAGAAAGAACCTGCTACAGAGACACATATCCAGCTGTGAGCTGTGCACACCCCTGGTACACAGAGTTACACCTAGGGTAGGGAAAAGGAGATTTCACAGAGAACAGCTTCTCTCCACATCTCTCCTTTTGCACCTGAGCCCTCAGCACACTGCCAACCCTCATCCAGCTCCTGCCAAGCAGTTCCAGGTAATGGCTGGAGTCACCTCCATCGCAACCCAATGCAAATCTGATCTCTGGATTGCACAGATGCTGAGCCCACCCACGATAAGCAGCATCTGACTCAAATGGCTGCCAGTTGACAGGCACTGATCAAAATGCATTTAAATTTACCCCTATCAGATATGGGACAGTGATATGGGAATTTATTTTGGGAAGAAAAATATCGAACAGAAAATTTAAAGCCAATTCTGATCTCAGAGGAAATATTTCCATTCAAATTCAACTCACCTACTCAAGACCAGAAAGATACAAATTGCCTCTAATGATTCAAAATAACCTTCTGGCAACATGCTTCATGGTTGTCCTTGCTACAGAGAATGGTGAAGACCACACTTTAAGCTCTGCACAGGGGCAGCAAATTAAACATAGCAGTAGGAGGTGTATTTCTAGCAGAATTACAAAAGCACTAACAGAAAGCTGGACAAGAAAATTGATGATGTATTGTGGATAATCAAAATTTACTTAGTCATTATGAATCTGTCACAAGACTTAGTTTAGCAATCTCCTGGATATTTAATAAATACCATGTGCAGCATTAGTTTCTAAGTTCTTAGATTCACTGCTACATGAACTAGGGAATCCAAATGGTCACGCTGCATTTCTACTTTGTAACACTTTTACATATTCTTCCATGGTGAACAGCACCACCCAGCTACACCACTCCCCTCCTGTCCCCCCAAAAATCAAGTCAGGATACTTCATTTAAAGTTTAGATCTTGGATTCAGCTGAAGCCAGCCTGAAGGAACTGTGCAGAACTGTGTACTGGGTTTCTGAACATGCAGCCCACTGGCAGGAGGAAGTTCCTCTTGCACACTGGTGGACTGGGGAGCCTTACACGGCTCCTATGGCACAGGAGGCACAGAAGACTAAAAAGAGAATCCCCTCATACACCCAGTTCCCATCACCGCTCTCCCTTCCTGCAGCTGCTGGTCCCGTCCAGCTGAGTGCCTGGAGTCCCTGCTCCTGCCTCCAGGCAATCTGTAGACTCAGACTAATGCTGGTGTGTGGGGCAGCTGGCACAGCTCAGGAGGTCACCAGCATCCTGTGCAGACCCTGCAATAATGTAGGCATAACAGGGTAGGGAGAGTTTTCTCACCTTTTCTTCGGCACTTGCAGCGGTGTTAATACCTGTTTATCCATTCTTGGCCATTCTTTATGATGTCTCTTAGGAGATATTGGGCAAAAGCAGAAGAAAAATACAGAGCATTCCAATCCCCTTTAAGCTCAATGCGACAATTTTAATCCTCTAACTAAAAGGAAGAGGGGGAAAAATGAGATGGACTGTGACAGGTTGGAAGGCCTAAATCCCTGTTAACTAGGGCACCAAGATTTAAAGGGCTCAGCTTTGCACACATCAAATGTCTCTCACAAGGTCCTTACAGAAATCTGTCCCCTCCAGTTCCTCAGTGCAAGTGGAGACCCACTGCCCCAAGGATGTTGGCGGTGGGCAAGAGAACACTACTGCCATGACATTGCCATGCCATGACTGATGCATCCAAACCCATGGGGGTGGCAGAAGCACCCAGGTAGCCCTTTTGAGTTACAGATACAAGGGATAGCGAAGGTACCAACCACACAGGGCAGTAATGCACAATTAACTACTGAACAGCAGCAGAGAGAATGTATAACCTGTATTTCACATTAGCCCTGCCACACACAATAATCTGTATCGCCCCACCATGTTTTCTTTCAACTCCAACATGTCTTTCCTGAAAGTGAGGCTTTGGGCCCAAGAAAATTAATGAGTAAATAATTTACGATGCATGATTTTTAATAACGCTGTAAGGAGAGTGATGCAGGCAGATCAGCAGATTTTTCCTATTATCCAATGTGACTCAATCTGTATCCTGTGCTGTAAGGACAGTGTTTGCTTTCACTGTTAACCACCTCCTCACGGCTTGCCTAACATGTAGCATGAGATTGATGTCTGTTCAAGGACCTGACCTGAGCCAGCAGTCCAACTGCTCACTTAAAATCCTTTCACAATCAGCCAAAGGCAGCTTTTGATAGGTGCTTGGGCAGCTTCTCCAAGGCCAGACCTCACTTGACCTCATCTCATCATTGCCTGGCCTGACAGATTCACAGTTAGTCCTGATGGAATGCTGATTTCCTAGCCCTTCCCAAAATTTCTTTCGGGCTGCCCAGCCAGTGTGGTTCAGTTTTCCCAGCACAGACTGGAAATGCCCCAAAATGCCTCACGGGGTCACTCAGCTAGCAGACATGGCACAGCAATCTGGCATTCCAAGGCATGGCACAACCAGACTCAGACTACCCAAACACAGGAGGATACAAACAGATGCCAAGTTCATTCAGATTTGCTCCAACAGAATTTTTGAAAGGGTTACCTCATTGCAGAGCATCCGTCCTTTGGCTGCCAACCCAAGCTCAGTATAAACACCACCCTGCACCCGAGCAGTGAGAGAAACACCGCTGTGCACACCCCAGCCTGCCCATGGCAGAGAAGCCAGCTCTGCAAGTGCAGCACCAACAGGGATATGGCAACTGAGCATCCCTAGGCCAGAGATAGGGCTATGCCCCGACCGTCAGTGCTCCTGCCAACTCCTCAGAGGTCACTGTGAGAGGCTGTTCCTTATCTTTAGGCATAAAACAGGTAGTTCAGCCAAATGGAGACATTTCAGACGGTTGGGAGACAAATATAGCCTACTCCATCAGCAACCTGGTGGCTGGTAATTCCTACCACACAACCAGATCTGAATAAATCTCACTGAAAGACACAAAGAAGAAAAAATCCACCAAAAATGACATGCATATTACAGCACCTGGGAAATACCGCATGATCACATGCACCAGGACCTGGCAGTGAGTGCTTGCACCATTCACAGTTTTTAACTCCAATACTTTGCTATTATTTTTTACAATTTCAAAAGACTGTGGGGAACTACATAGGAAGCACACAATTGTTTCAATTTCATTGTGTGGATGTGATGGCTCCCATTTGCGCTGCCACTGTATCCAGATTCCTGTACTCAGAGACTAACTGACCAGCTACCCAAGGAGCTGCTCTGTTTTCCTTATTCATTATGCTTTTTACTGCATACGTGGTACCAAGAGGCACAAAGTTACAGCATGGCATTACTGGGCATGACATTCTCTGGCACCAAATATTTTGTTCAGGGCGCTCAGCATGCAAGCAGATGGAAAGCATCATTTTTCCAATTTTTGTCCTGCAGAAAAATTTTTCAGAGAACCTCTGAAGACACTTTCATTGGTTAGAAGCACTTTTCCAGCCAAGCCCTAGCTGTTTCAGGGCAGTTATCCAAAACAATAAAGGCAAGAAAAATAGTCCTTTTTTTTTTTCCTCACAGGCCCACAAAATGTCTGATACAGATTTCAGCACAGGGTGTTTTCTCTCTCTGCTACTGTTAAACAAAAGATCATATTACAGCTTACAAGGTGAAAAAATTGTTAAGTGGGAGAATTGAAAACAAGAGGTTAAAGCAGATAATTTTCTGCAGCTTTATCCAAATGTCACCAGTGACCAAGCTGTAACAGTCAGAAGTTAGAGCACTGCCCCAGCCCAACCATGGCAGCCTTGAAGCCTGAACTGCAAAGTCAACCCTTCAGCTCCACCATGGCAGGACAAGCAGCCAAGCATCATCTGCTCAGCTTCCCAGCCCAGGGGCATCCGCACGTGACAGCTTCATTCACATCCTGGGGATGCACAGGGACACTGACAGTGCTGTGAGACCTGCAGTGGCACTGCAGAGGAACATGAGGCAGATCTCTGCAGGGATGATGCCCCTGAAGGAGGCAAAAGAAAGTAGCGTCAAAGGGAGCGTGCAGCTGCCTATCAAAAACCCGGTCTCTACCAACACTGAGAAATTATCCATATGCTCAAAGTACATCACAACATGGGTAATTTCTCTGCAGAAATAGGACCCAAGAGACCACTATATTCTTTTTTACTTTGTTTTTGGTTTTGTTTTAAATGTACTGCCATATATCTCACTGTCTCCACAGCCCCAAGCACAACTGGGACGTGGAAATCTGAAGCGGACAGTCCACCTCCAGTCCTTTATCACTTTTATTAGTTGCAAGAATATGTGCTTGTAAAGACACAGCAAAATATATCAGCAGGTAATACACAGCCTTTTTTAACAAATCCTGTTGTTCAATGCATGGAGCAGCCCTGCTGTGCCTTCAACACCTTCCTCTTGCAGCAGATCGGCCCTGACCTGCTACATTTCTGCTAATCCCATTCCTTGTTCAGAGGATGTACAAAGGGAGAACTCAACCACATGTTTTGCTAAAGTTATCTCTCTCATCTCCAGCCCTTTACAAAACTTGCAAGCTAAGTTGCCCAAAAGGCCTGTGAAGTAGATAAAATTTTCATTTTAGACTTTGGGGAAACTGAGGCATATGAAGAGCCTGTAAGGAAGATGAGTTCAGCTCGGTCAGTAAGGCAGCTCAACTCCCACTCCATGGGTCCCACTGTGGTTCAATCTTTACCTAAATGCAACAGTATGGGATGTGTTGTGGATCATGGGCTCTGTCCTAGGCACTGGACAGACGAGTAGCAGTGACAGCTGACAGGACAACCCTGAAGAGCCTACAAGCCTACTGCAGGAGCTGGCAGATAGGGCTGGAGAGCAGCATACACGACCAGAACAGGAAAGAGAAAGCAAGGTCCTGGGACTTGCACTGAGGTGATATAGAATAGGAACAACCAGCTGCATTCTATGGGGAGCCAAGGAAGAGCAAGAAACCCCACCTTGCTGGGCTCTACCCTGGGGCTTCCCCTGCAGAAGTGAGACAATGCACAGGTGAGCTAGAGTCCCCCACTGTCCCACGTGCTTCATCCCCATTTGCCTCTGTTTGTTTCATTGCCTTTGTGCTCTGCATGTTTTTCTAACAGGAATAATTAAGTCAGTTTTCAGTGCTTCAAAATGGGCAGTCCCAGTTCAGTGCCACTGAAACAAAACACCTTCTCCCCTTGCCTTTTAAGTGACTCTCAACCTGCCTGTCCTGCGATGAAGTGTCTGGACCAAGTTTCACCATGGCAAACAACAACCTGAGATGTCTATCAAAGCTTTCTGTTTCTAGCAACACTGCTAAATTTTTAGTCTTTAAATCTTAAGATAGTTTTGTATATGCAAAGATAAATCTAACTGAGGAAGCAGCTGCATACTAAAGAATCCTTCAGCTTGCTAAAACTAACAACTGCTTCACCCATTGATTTAATAAAAAGGCTCTAGTAAAATAAATCATGTTCAGGAGCACTGCACTGGGCCTTCCCTCACTTCTACACACTGTCCCAGGCTGCCCAGACCACCACGTTTCCCAAGCCCCAGCTACCTCACTGCAGCTACAGCATCATTTTGGTTAACAATTAAGGCCAGTGCTGCCAACTGGATTTTATTAATATTACTATTGTGAATAATTTCTTTTATTTTTCTTTTATTTTTAATGCATCACAAGGGCCCCTGGGACAAATTAATTATAAAATCATTTTCTGCCATTTAGGCAAACAGCAGCCATTTCCCCATTTTTAAAACATAAACACTGTAAATAAAATATTGAACCACCAAGCTGTCACAGAATCTTCCTCCTGAAGTAATACCCTTAGAGAAAAAGTTACCAAGTCATCCTTTCCCAGGGAGCTGGCACAGGCCCCATGTGCCATAAGAGAGATGCCACAGAGATCCCAAAAAAATCAGTGCTGCGGGGGTCGAGCCACAGCAGGAATGGCTGTCACAAAACGACAAGCATTAAGGGCTGTGTCCCCCACCCTGATACAAACTGGGAAGAGCAGAGGCCATACAGGCGCTGGGAAGAGCCAGGCAGGTGCTGGATTTTGGCAGTGGAATGGGCCAGGCTGAACAGCACAGACAAACCTACCAACTGGCAGGGGCACCTTCACCTGCAAAACTGTTGGCACTGCAACCTGCAACTTCTTTTCCATCTCATTTCCAACACCCCAGATATCTGCAGAGCCACAGGGAGCAGAGCTGCTTTGCAGGCTGGTAGGATGGAGAGATGAAGTTTCCTTCACTTTTCCTTTAACTTGAAAGGAAGATGTTTTAAGAAAATATCTTGCTTTAAGAAAACAAGAGCATTTCGTGAGTTTCATTTCATGAAACTTCACTGGTTTGCTCACCCTACCTTCCTGGCCTCAAGCTCCTGCTGCTGCAGCCATGGTGGTCTGGCTTACAGGCAGCACCACAGCTATGGGGGGACCACACAGCCTCCTGTGCTCTGTCCACATGTGTGCAAACTCAAACAGACAGCATAAGAGCAAAAAGAAACCTACAGAGCCATATGCCTGATTCATGCCCCAAAAGGCAGGAGGCTCAAGAGGGACCAACCTTCTATAAGTAAAATGGTAAGGAAGCTGCTGAAATGAACTGTGGCACCTCAATAAAAATTAGGCCTTTTCTCTCCACAGCTCAGCAGGTCATGAAATTAAGCCTGGCAATATGCCAATGCAAGGAAATAGTGCTGATCCCCGTCTTGTGCTTGTTGGGGTTTTTTATTTATTTAGGATCCACTTCAGTTTCCAAAGTTACATGCCGGAGGCTACAAGAAGTGCCTCCAGGCAGGCACACATGCAGGAGCCTCAGGGGACATAGGTCCCTGAAAAATGGTATCATTTAGCAAACCACAAAAGTTGCAGCTTATCCCAGTTGTGAGGAAAACAGCATCCTCTGAAAGCTGCACACAGAGGAAATGTGATGAAGGGATGAGAAGAAAATCATTCATGAATGCACGGTGAACATCAGCCAGCACCTGCTCTGTGGGATTCAGATACCCAGGAGCCAGAGGCGACACAAATGCAGCAGAGTGTGCTGTTAATTAGGTGTTCCAGGGTCTGAAGAGCACACATCAAGGTGGTCTTAACTGGTGGCAAATACAAGCATGGCTAAATGTGTCGTTTGGCAATTCAGAGAAGCAGGAAAAGCCCAGCCACTGCCTATTTTCTGGCTAAACAAGATGTGGGAATTAAACAATTGACATCTTTCCTCGCCAACTTGTTTTTTGCCTACACACACCACCTGTTCTGAGCAAAGCATCCCAGTGGAGTCTCCTGCTAGCTGTCTCACCACAGACAGGTGACATGCAGTTCAGTGATGTTTGCAGAGCATTTAGAAACCCTTTGCTACAAGGAAAAGGGACGCCTTGATCTCATCTCCCCGGTGCTCATTCTACATGGCTGAGCACAGAGGTAGGGAGCAGGCAGGAGGGCTGAGCCCAGGCTACCTGAGCCAGCATTACAGTACAGGGCCTCTCCGCTGCCAGACTGGCTCCAGTGGGCTCACACAGCAACTACACAGGTCACAGAAGTTGGCAGCACGAAGACAAGAGACAACATACCGGCTCCAAAGAGCAATTGACAAAGATAAGAGGCATCATACCTGCTCCAAAGAGCAACAGGGCATCAGCCTAAGACAATTCAGGGCATTTGAATAATGATACATTTGTCTCCAACTTCCAGGCATGTTGCTGCTGCTTCCCTGCCACCCCAGAGAAGTCAGCAAGCTGGAGAATCCTGTGGGCAGCCACACATCCTGCTTTTGACTAGGGAATAGGAGCAAATACTCCCACCCTCAGCTCACAGTCAGCCAACAGAAAAATTTCTCTTTCAAAGCTGCCTACCAACCATCCCTCTCACTAACAAGCTTTGCCCACACTGCAGCAATGGCCTTGCTCTCCTCACTGGGACACAAGTGTGCTGGGCGAGCTTCCCAGGCTGCAGTCTTTAGACAGGGAAGAACAGAGCCCTGGGCTCTGGTCATCAGGGCAGTACTAAAGCAGATACGCAGCACATGGTGAACAATTAAACACCTGTACATAGTGCAGGAATGATGCCAAAACCCTTCCAAAGACACATAGCACAGCTTCTGGCCTTTGGAAATTTCCTGGAGACAGGAGACAACCTTTTGCCTAGAAGAGACAGAAAAGAGTCCAGGGAAGAAGCTTATCTTCCAAAAACACACAAACCAACTGTCAGAGGTCTTAGGGCACCTTCTAATCGATATGAAACGATGCTGAGAAAAAATGCATTTCTAGGACTGTGGTATTCACTTGTGTTTCTACCCTCTGTGGTAAGTAGAAGGAGAAGGGGCTTGTCATGTCACCAAGTGAGCCCTGCCATTTGCCAATATCTAAATTTTCATTTCAAGCATCTGTAGAGCCTGTTTGTGAAGAGCCTATTGCAGAGAGGCCACATGTCAAGATTTCTATATATAAAGCAGGTATCTGTAGGATCACCATTAATGCATGAGCTGTTTCTGGGACATTGATCTCTGACAGCTCCATGCCCCAGCTTAAATATTCAAAGATTTCCCTGCTGACTCCAGGAATCAGACATTCAGATTTTAAGTTCAAAGTTGTGCTAATAAATACGAGGTCAACAAATAAAAAACAGTTTCAAGCTGAGACTTGCAATTGACTACAGTGTCTACCTGAGGTGATTTTTATTCTTCACATTAAGAGAGAATAAAGAAGAAAAACACAAGCCCAGAAAGCACTTCAGTTTTTAAACCCATGCAATACACCTTCACTTGCCCAGGATTTGAAATGTCATAGCATAGATGCAAGAGCAGAACTCTTGGACTCACTCATCCAAAAGATTTTTTCTTTTTCCCAGACAGAAAAGCAGCCAATTTTAGAAAACTGAAAAAATATTTTTCCAGAGATCCATAAGTCACACGAGTCACCCTTATTTGCAGATGTGCCCAAGCCTGAACTCCAACACCATTACTCATGCAGAGCAGAGGAAACCAGAAGCTGGACCAAAATGGGCAGCTTGTCTCAGTGGCTCTGCAGTAAGCCACGGGATAGAGAAGCACGCAGAGCACGGGCACGCCTTCCCTTATACATGACCGCCATCATACATAGTCATAAGTAAGTCAAATAATCTGACTTTGAGAGGAATGAACTCAGGGTTGAGGGCTCTGCGCTGCCAAAGGACAGCTGCTTCTCTAGGTTGGTTATTCCTCCAGCAGGGCAATAGAACTGGCACATTTCCTGTGCTGGCTGGGAGAGGGTGGTGGGCTGTGCTGGGGATCAAAGCTGGCCGCATGCTGAGGACTGTCCGCACAGCTACTGTCCCGGCCTGACCAGCCCTCAGGCTCACACACGCAGCTCAGACCCTGCTAGGTGCCACACCCTGAGGGACAGTGCTGTCCCCAGACCTCCACCAACCCTCCTGCCCCATGCCCACATGCAGCCGCTTCCCTGCTTCTGCCCCAGCAGCGCAGGCAGAGCCAAGGCTGGGACAGCTCGTTGTGCACATCACTGTTAGGCTCCCCACAGCCATAGCGCTGCATAGTTACAGGAGTACACATACT
>VYZR01067401.1:2750-16573 GCA_013400675.1 Oxylabes madagascariensis
GATTTCTGCTTCTGGTGCCAGTCTAGGACTTGGGTGACCACTGGAGCCAGGAAGACTGTGGTGTGCTGGTCCTTTTGCTGGAACAGAGGCTCTGATGCTCAGTGATCTGCCTTACTCATGCACTTCGGGTGTGGCAGATGGTGGCTGTATTGCAGAAAAAAAGGGATTTTTTTTTCTCTGAGACTGACACCGACTGCAGTGTGGAGCATAAACACATCCCAGCCACAGGCAGGGAGTTCCACATGAAAAATTTCCTTCTTTTGCCAAGCAAATAGAGAACATTTTTTGCCTCTAAGCGTCTCTCAACCTGGTGACTGGAGGCCTCTCCTTTGGCTAATATTAAGAAGGGGAGCTGTTTGGTGGAAACTCATCATCTGGAAATGGTAGAAAAGAGGAGGACCCAAGTCTGTTAAAAATTTACTCAGCTGCATAGGAAGCACATTCAGCCTTTGGCTTCTTCACATGAAGTCTTTCTATTTGAAAGATTTCTTACTTTTCCTTTTTTGCTCCCTNGGAGTAAATCAGATGGAAGAGCCCATGGGTCAAGATAAGAACAGGAAGATCACTCACCAATTACTGTCACAGAAAAAACAGATTTGACCTCAGAATGATTTGGTTAATTAATTGCCAGTTAATTCCAGAATGAGATAGTGAGAAATAAAAATAAAATTTAAAAATCTTTCTCCCACCCCACTTTTCCCAGGCTCAGCTTCACTCTTGACTCTTCTCTGTCCAACACAGGGACATCTCCTGATAAGAGATGAGGAAGCTGATCTCAGAAGCTCTTTCACTCCTGAATCCCTCCTTAAGGTCAAACATAGTGCCTGCAGCAAGAGACATTAAGTTTAGACTCCCTTTGGCAATGACAAGGCCCTGATCTGAGCTGCTCTTACAGTTTTGATCTGCACAAACCTTTCTGGGATCCCTGCTGTGTTGCAGCTGTAACAGACTGCTAGCCACTCTCAAAGACAGGCAATTCTTTAACCTTTATTTCTAAAAATATAAAACTTTTAAGTCTAAAATCTAATGAGTTTTGTCCTTAGGAAGGCCCTTACAAACTAAAGCATCACAGCTAAGCTTTCCCTTCTCTGATGGGGAGCACCTGTGAAGGTGTCACGCATTCGCTCCATGCAGGCCTCCTTGCAGAGAAGGCCAGGAATGGTTCTGGGCTGGAAAGGAGGCAGAAATATAAAAATTTGCAACCAGAATGTCCCTGAGCAACCTTCAGTTGCAGGGCAGGATGTTTCCCTGCATTCCCCTGAAATCTTTCTAGATGAAGCCCCTGTCAGCCTGTATAAGTTATCACAGCGCTGCTGAGGCTGTTGCAGGAGGACCTGGCCTTGCAGGTTAAAAACTGTGGGTTTTTTAAATAGAATTTTTCTGTCTTGAGAAGTGTTGTTCTCACTGGGAAATGAGGGGGGTTTGCACCATCTGACTGATGCCCCCATGTCAAATAATCTATATCTCTGTAGACAACAGCGCTGGGAAGAAAGCTTCTGTGTGAGACACACACAAGACAGAGACTGATCAAACACCTCCTGGCACAGATCCTTTGCTGATTCACAGACCAGCTCTAGGCCTGGGGGAAGTTCAGTTGTAGGGATGGATAAAACCATTACTCTTTTGCCAGGATCTGCCATAATTTCCTTGGTAATTCCTTTGTTGCTAGCCAAAATAGGGTTTTAGGATAATGCATTGACACTATTTCAAATGCACTATGCCTAAAACTAGTTAAGATCTTAGGTAAGTACATTTAAAATTTAACAGTAGTAATTTGTATGTGGTGGATTTGAGCCATAAAAGGTGAAACAGAGAATTTGGTCATGTCTGTCTGGTATTGTTTCAGAGCCACCAGTCTTTTTAAAAATAAACCCCAATGAATGCTCTGAAAAGGCTTAAAAGTACGAGGTGATTTCCAATTTCAGTTGGCTTTCTTTATTCCACCTCTTTTATGTGCTGTCCTGCAATCCTAGTCTTAGTCATTACATTACAGCATGTGGAGTATTTGAGATGTTTTCATGTTGAATAAACCCAAGACCCGAGATTTAAACACAGAAAGCTTCTGTGTTTGAAGCACGTGTGTGTTTTTGTCTTTCAGTACTGTTTGACAGTCTCAACATCACTGGTTGTGCTGGTTGATGCTGTTTTCTATTTTGGTCACAAACTTTCATAGGCCAAAGGAGCCAATCATTTGTGAAGTTTTGGTGGTCCCCGATTCTCACGTGTAGTTTCAGAGAAGCTATCTGATGGTGAAGGGAGGAATGTAATGAATCTCATCAGGATCTGTAAGGGGAACCACTCAGGGCGTCTTGCTGAAGTTGCTGATTTTTCTGTGTGCCCTAAGCAGTAAATCTCTTCTCGAAACAAGAACTCTGGCGTAAATGAAGTGTGGCCAACTGAAAGGACACCTGTGCTAACTTGGATGCAAATAGTCAGCTGTAAGCAAATGCTTCCCCACAGGAATAACTCTTCCTGGATTTTGCACTGTTTCCACTCTAGGTGAGGCCCTGCAGGGATCAAAAACCCATCCTTGCTGTCATTAGCAGTTGTCATCCCAAAGTTTTCCCTGTTGGCTGCAGTACCACATTTGTGGTCTGTGATTCATGTCTGTCCTGTGTTTGCGTAGTCCACACACAATTAATTGTTTCAAACTGCTGTGGGCTTTGTTTATTGAGAAAAAGAACATTGAGTTCCAGCTTGTCCTAGTGTAAAGAACTAGTAGTGGAGGGGTGGTTTTTTGTGCTTTTTTGTGGTTGGTTTTTTGTTTGTTTGTTTGTGGTTGGTTGGTTTGTTTGTGGTTTGTTTATTTGTTTAGTCTTTGAAATTATCCCTGTAGAGCTGGATCAGGGAATTAGGGAGGTGAAATGTTGACATCTGGTGCTGCAAATGGCTTGAGGAGGAAGGATTCTGCTTGATCAGGGACTGGTGGTATTTTTTGGACAGGAGGATACCTGTGCCAATGGGACAGACTCCGCTCAAACTACAAGTGAAACAGGCAGCTGCCACTTCACATCTAGAAAGGTGTCATCAATGTTTGGGTGTGACATTGCGGTTTGGGGTTTGAGTGGGATGTGGAGCTGGCATTAAGTACTTTGAGTTAAAATTTAGTCTAGTTTTAGGTGCCCCAGGATCAGTTTAGCAGAAGGTAGGCTCTAAGGCTGTATCATTACTTTGAGTATGAGTGAATTAATGTTTGTATTTAGAGCTGAGCTAACAGAACACAGGTATGGTGGTTGTAAATCAGAGAGCATTCTTCTCTTGTTTGTACATGCTGAGTAAGCAGGTCTTTGTGCACAAGAACAATCTTTGTGAGCTATGTCAAATAATTACTGGTACTAGAAATGCTACAAAAGAACTGAAAATTAAAACTATAGCCGTGGCCGCTGTCTATACATCAAATTCAAAGCAGAAATCTCTGTTGAATACCTCAGACTGCACCTGTGTGTTAAATTACTGTGAAGGCTAATGGCTCAAGCATTTACAAACTGGGAAACTCAGCCTTGGAGCTGCCCCTGCATCTTTGACTTGGTTGCTGTATACAGAAATCAGGGCAAACTTTTATTCACTGGTCATATTCTTGCTGTGTTTGCATGCTCTGGGACCTTACTGCCTTCAGGGCAAGGGTGAGGATGTTCCCTAATTTTGTTTTATTTGTCGGAGTGCAAATGACCTTTTCATCTAACCTGCAGCTATGGATCCATGTAGCTGTAAAAATAAGAGGCATCTCAGAGAATGAGGGATGTACCATTAGCAGCCACTTTTAAGAGGTTTTGGTTTTGTTTTTTGCTCGGCAACACATGAATGTGCTGTTTGAGGAGGGATAAAACAAACTGATCAAATTATTCTGAAATCATCTGTGAGTGTCTGTCAGCTTGCAGTCTTCTGCTCTGTGCCCCACGTATGGTCCAGTTTCTGTGGCAAATATAGAGAGACTAGATCTTCCTTTCTTACTGGATCCCATCCCTAATGGATGATATTTGCTGTGCAGCCAATGAGACCTGGTGTCCTGAGAATGTGTGGTTCACCTGCACACAGATAACCAGAATTATATTTAGCATTTGCAAAGCAGTTTGCATTCTAATGTTTCCTCAACTTTGAGTATTCAAGCTGATGACATAAAAATATTACCTTTTAAAATGTTTGTTTTGTACCCCTGTATTAACACTGTGTCAAGGTTTGACACTGGCCAAATGCCAGGCACCCAGGAGCTCACCCTCCCCTGCCACAGCAGGGCAGAGGAGAGAAAAAAATTTACATGGATCCCCACGGGCTGCAGGTGGATCTCTGGATCCCCATGGATCCCCACAGGCTGTGGGGGGATCTCTGCATCCCCATGGATCCCCACAGGCTGTGGGGGGATCTCTGCATCCCCATGGATCCCCACGGGCTGTGGGGGGATCTCTGCATCCCCATGGATCCCCACAGGCTGTGGGGGGATCTCTGCATCCCCATGGATCCCCACGGGCTGCAGGGGCACAGCTGCTTCACCATGGTCTCACCACAGCCTGCAAAGGAATCTTGGCTCCAGTGCCTGGAGCACCTCCTGCCCTTCCTTCTCCTTGGTGTCTCCGTGTTGTTTGCCTCACGTGTTCTCATCTCCTCCTCTTCTCTGACTAGAAGAAAAAAACTGGATGTGCCCATTTTGTTTTGATTTTCTTCTTAAATCTGTTATCACAGAGGCATTACCATCATCTCTAATTGACCCAGCTTTGGCCAGCAGCATGTCCATCTTCTGAGCCACCAAGGATTGGCTCTGCTGGACATGGTGGAAGCTCCCAGCAGCTTCTCAAAGCAGCCACCTCTGTGGCTCCCCTGCAACCAAAAAACCAAAACCAACACACATTGAAAGAGAAGCAAAGCAGGACTGGCAGTCCTGGGCTGGAGGAGGACCTGCCTGCTGCCTTACAGTGTCTCCAGGAGGCTTTACCCAGCAGAGATTTTCAGGATCTTAAAAAGAAAAGAATTTTGGCCAGGTGAGGAGACAGCAGCTAACTGCCTGTGGCTAAAGAGAGCAGAGACTCTCTTTGGCTGTCACCTGCACTCTGGAAAGGGCAGAAAGGTGAGCAGGAAAGCCCCAGGAAGGCACATCTCCAGTTCAGTGCCTTTTCCCCACCTGTGGGGTCTCTTGCTGATGTGTAACACCTGCAGGCACTCAGAAGAAATTGTTGTCTACTTTAAACTACTTTCTCAGGAAAATGTAGGAGGCAGACTCACAGAATCCCCTGCTGGTGTGCTTTCCTTATACAGCTCAGCCAAGTGGGAACAGACCCGTGGAAGTGTACAGGAGGAAAAACTGGGAAACTTTGAGTCCTTCCAGACACACAGCCCCAAGCGATCATGCGCAAAGGGAAATAATGGTAACACATTGAATGAACGGGAAGGGAGACCCAAGCACTGCTTTGAAGGGAAAATTCATGAGAATGTCTTTACTGCAAGACATTTGGGTCTTCTCTAAGCAGCTTGAAACTCCCAGTCTGTCAGTTTTGAGTGCCACAGCCAGTGACATGAAGGTCCTGCTCTGTGGAAGGTGTGGTCTTTGTTGCTTAGTATTACTCAAAAGGGATTAATGGCTAGGCTAGATGCAGGGTGCTGCAGGGCTCACATCTTCTGCATATTCCTGGCTGCACCTGAATATTAGATGTTTGTCTTCTTTGTGTGTCCCCATATTTTTCTCTGTCTCTGAAAAAATGGAATAAAGCTCTTTGAGGGGAAGGGGGACAGTGGGTAAATAGCCATCACTGAAGTCCTGGCTCAGGAATCAAGGCAGATGTGCTATAATCCCAGACCTGCTTCAGCTCACCCGATTTCATGCTCATCACTTAACCCCTTTTGTTTCCCTATGAGCTGGAATGTGAATTCCCCTTTTCTGTACTTAGAACAGAAGGCTTTTTGGGCAGGGAGCTCATGATTATGCAGTCCTATTTACCACAGCCCTTTTACTGAAACTGCATCAATAATGAATTAGTGGCAGAGTAAGTGCCAGGCACATCAGGATCTGTCCCACCAGTGACATCAGCAGGCAAGTGAGCAGGGGAGACTTGAGTTACCTGCTTAATCCGTCAAGCAGAACTCAGATGAAGTATGCAGGTGAATTCCAGCAGTTCTGGAATTCAGTTCCAAATTCTGAGCACTCTTTGCAGAAATGTCTCCTGCTCTCATTTCTGATCTTATGTTCGTAGCACTGGTCCAAGTTCGTCACAGCAGAGTCAAGACAGCTCCATTTTTTTGGGCTGCAGTACTCCAATAGGATTCCAGGAAAACTCACTGAAGTAACCATAAGAACCATATCCTTATTGCATTTCTTTGCACATCTAATTAAGAGTAACAACTGAAGAATTACTTAATAGCTACTAGTAAAAAATTCGTCTTGTCTCTACCCTAAAAGGCATACTTAAATTCCTGCTCATTTTAAAGTTATGCAGATGAACTGTCGACACAAATCTAAGGATGACCACTGCTGAGGGCAGCGCGGTGTCCTCAGCCCTCACATGTTAAAAGGTCACATGGTTAAGATGATGTTACTGAGCTGGACTGATGTCCTCTGTCTCCCCCCACTTACGTAAGAATTACTATAAACAATTAGAGATAAATTGTTTATATGGATTTCCCCACCAAATAATATTAGTATATAACCCATCTTGTGTTTCCAGTGTCAAGGCTGTTGTGAAACTGTCTGAATTTCAGTACGTAAACAAATATCATATTTTAAAAACATACATACAAACATGTTGGCAGCCAGGAAAGTATTTCCTTATAGATCTTCATCAACAGTGAAAACAAATTGTTTCACTTAGACTGGTGACAAGTGATTTTATAAGCCAGCCTGCAATATATGCACTTCTATATGTTTTGATTCCTTGATGTCTTCCCTTTCCTTGTCAGTAGCCCAGCTGTGTATCAGAGTTGAGGTCTGCACTTGGCTGGCTCCAGCCCAGCAGGGTGTGGATGTCCTCCCTGTGGCCAAAGCCTGAAAGTCTTGGAAGCCTAAAGTACCTCATGGCATTTTTATTTTCAGAATAAACTAAGTCCACAGTGATTTGGATCAAAATCTGGTGTAGGTGTGGTCCCTAGGATGGTCTTTTTATTTCAGTGCTTTCTCAAAATATCTTTGTTGTCTCTGTTGTTCCTGTGCCAGGTACTGGCCTGTCTTGGAGATAGAGGCTCCATCCCAGAGAGGGGATGAGCAGGACTGAATTCCTTTTGAGGCTCATCTAAGGGCTTGTAATGTGCTCATCTGAGCACATTCTTTGTGGAACCCCTCAAAGGGGGATGAGAATCAAAAATTCTTATCTCTGAAAAAATTCTTATCTCTTAACATTGGTCGTGTCCTTCAGGGAGGATGGGAGCCTTTCACTGTGGTGTCCTGGGTACCTGCTACAGCTGCCAGGCAACACCAGAAGATCCCATGGGCAGCACTGAGGGCCTTCAGGTGGCAGAGAAACAGGGTCTGTTCTTTATCCAGCGCCAGGAGGAGCTGATGGCACAGGGTTTTCTGGTCTTTGCCCCAGTCTTGAATTCATGCTTGTCTAGACAATTGTCTGCAGTGAGAGGAAAGTGAAGTTGGCTGTTAATTGGCTTCTCTGGATCTGGCTATGGTGTCTTTGTCATTGAACTGAGCAGTTCTTCAGTGGCTCTGGCACAAAGGAGGATGGCAATGAGCAGCTCCATTATTAGGATAGAAAATACATGTATTAATGAATGACTACAAAGGGAGTGTAAATATAAGAGCATATAAATATGATTGTAAGTGGCAAGGCTGGGGCAGAGTGACTGCAAGTCGCTCATTTGAAGTCTTCTCAGGCACACAGAGCTTCTCCAGAGGGGTAAGACAAAATTTCCCTGCAGGGTCTTTGTGGCAGGTACAGAAAAACCAAAAGAATCATTCTGAAATCAATGTGAACGTTGCTGTTAATGTTCACCACTCTTCAGTCTGTAATGCAGGTTTCATGGAGCAGTGTATTTAACGATACAGAAAGAAATTCCTGCTCCCACTGTCAGGTGATCAGCATATGGCTGAACAATAGATTTTGGTACATGTTGTTCTAGATCCCCAAGTATTTGATCTCATGATGTGTTTCTTCACAGTCGACGTATAAATTGTCATCTTCTCCACATAAAGGGGAACATCAGATGAAAAGGCATGTGTGTGCTGAGAAGAGAAAGCTTATAAAAGTGTCAAATTTCCAGAAAAGATTTCAACATCAGTTACATGAAAGAGCTGTATATTCTTTAGGGTTAGAAAAAGTCTGATATTAGGTTGTTTCCCTGCATGTGTCTCTGTACCCTCTGTACTGACTATAATCCACCTATTTTGCACAGCTGGTGTCAGCCCAGTTGGAAAGGGGAATCATTCCAAATTGCTGTAGTTTTGACACAGCAGGGCTGATGAGTACAAGGCAGAGCACAGTTGAAATCCGCTTCATGGGACAGTGTAAGCTCCAAGTTCTGGAAGGGCTTCTCTTAGAGCTATATCTATTTTCAGCACTAGATCCCAGCTGCAGTTTCTACAGTCCAAAGCATTTCCCCCACGCCCAAGGGGTAAAGGATTAAGCCAACTCTAATTTTTCATTGTGCACTGTAAGATTTTCCAGCTTTTTCTCAAAAAGAGTTGTGCCAAACAAGACTTATCTCTGAACCAGATTCACCCCTGGTTTCCATCCCCACTAGTTTTTCTGTAGTCCCTTTTCTTAAAAGTATTTCAACACTCCCCAGATTTCAGTACTGCTGCTCAGGCAGGTGTTCAAATGACTGGCCAGATCATGACGTTCTGTTCAGGTGTTTCCTCTTCCTCGTATGAGAAATGACCTGTCACTGCTTCACTTCTCTTCTCGTGAGTGTAGGCTTGCTGTACATGAAGGGAATGTTCAGCAGGGAAGAATGGGAAGAATTTGCGCAACCCTCTAGGAGAAGGGCTGCAGGTACAATTGACTTGATCGGCAAATATTTTTTTAAAATTGAATCTGATGAGGATTAAAAGCCAGTGGTATTACTCACCCTGATGTAAAATGTAAGTTCCTGGATTAACTTTAGACCTGGATTTTGAAAGATCTTCCCATCATTCAGCTCCAACTATACAGTTATGACACATATTTGAAGGAATTTGGGGTTTTTTCCTGACTGACATTCTTTTCAAGACCATCTCCCCTGTAAATTCCTAGGCTGCTGAGATCAGCAATAGCTAAAAATAGCTAAAATTGGAGCTTGCTGTTGTTGTTGTTGCTCCTTTCTTCACCACATCTTGCGACACCTTCCATGCATCTCAAAAGTTTGTATAGGTTTTTCAAAGTTAAGGCTCATAATGGCGTCCACAGCAAGGAACACTTAAGCGTTGACTTAATATTGCTAGCATTTTAATATATTTTACTTGATCTTCTCTTATTGCTAATGTCAAATATTCAAAAATTTTGATAAAGGCCTCAAATACTGTGAAAGCAGGTATAAAATCTGGAGACTATCAGAAGCAAAATACTTAGTTTCTGCTAGCTTGGATTCTTTTGATACCTTGTTTAATTTTTTCATTTTCCTCCGAAGCCTCTCAGGAGAAGAGCAAACCCTTCAATCGAAGCCATGGCTGGTAGCTGGTGCTGTGAGAAGTCAGTGGCAAGGCTCCTGTTTAAAATGTGGCAGGGTTTGAGGAGAGGTGGCAGTGAGCTGTCACCATTCCAGGAGAGTCAAGGAGTACTGGGGAGCAGAAGTCTTGTTCACAGAGGAGAGGGCATCAACCATCCCTCTCCCTCCAGCTGGAAAGGTGAGAGCCAGGGAACCTACAAGGATGGAGCTGGGGGGAAGGTGTTACCTGAGACAGCAAAAAGTGAGCTGGGGGCTGCAGGATGAAAGGGCATCCAGCTGACCCCTCTGACAGTATCATGTAATGGAATACTTTTGTCTGATTTTTATACTGGGAGTGAGTCATGGCCCTGTGACTTCCCTTCTGTGGCGCTTCTGTGAATTGTTTACTTTGCAAGGACAGGATGTGTTGCCTCCAAATCCTTTCTACTTCTTCAGAGGTTTGCCAGAAGGGGAGGCAGCTTGCTGGCCATGTCAGCAGACGTCTTCTACAGCAGCAGGGCCACACCATGAAGCAGTTTCTCCCAAAACCAGTCTGGAGCCCTTGTAGTGTTTATCAGAAAGTCCAAAAGCAGAGGTGTTTTCTGCATTGTGCAATAAAGGCTGAGGTAGCAGTACCCAGTGGCTGCTGTGAGGGCACTGGCAGCTGAGGGGGTCTGAGGTCTGGGAAGAAATGGCATGAAATCAGAATTTATTCTTCACAGATTGAAGTTGTATGGCAAAGGAAAGAAACGCTTTTGTCTGTTTCCATCTCAAATGAGATGAAACGTGGGATTTGCCACATTTGTGCTGGGAGAGCCGTTTAGTGTGAAATCCAACTTCAAAAGACCTGAAACAGAAATGGATTTTGCTCTTGAGCTGGAGAAAGTCCAGGGATCCATAGCAGAGGCAGGTGTCCAAGGAGGCCAGAAGAAGTGGCGGGTGAGCAGTGGTAACACCACCCGAGGCTGCACCACAGTCATGTTCCTGGCACTGTGGTCCATTCCTGGGATATTCTGAATGGACACTTTTCTTCAAAAGAGGAAAAACAAATTGATACTTGAGTCCATATGTGGCACTCTCTGGGTTATTTCCGCAGTGCTCTCATCACTGTTTTATGGTCCACGATGAGGATGTTTGGTTACAGAACCTCAGGATCACAGAGTCGGTTTGGTTGGAGAAGACCTCTGAGACCAGCGAGTCCAACCCGCGACCCAACACCGCCTTGTCACCCAGCCCATGGCACTGGGGGCCGTGTCCAGTCCTCAAACACCTCCTGGGGCAGCGACTCCACCACCTCCCAGGGCAGCCCGTCCCAGTGTCCAGTCACCCTTTCTGTGAAGAAATTCCTCCGAATGTCCAACCTGAACCTCCCCTGGCGCAGCTTAAGGCTGTGTCCTCTTGTCCTGACACAAACAGCCTGGGAGAACAGGCCAAACCCCACCTGGCTCCAATCTCCTTTCAAGAAGGGGTAAGGTCTTTCCTAAGCTCCTTTTCTCCAGGCTAAACAACCCCAGCTCCCTCAGGCGCTCCTCAGCAGACTTGTGCTCCAGCTCCTTCACCAGCCTTGTTACCTTCTCTGGACATGCTCCAGCATCTCAACATCCATCCTAAATTGAGGGGCCCAGAACTGGACCCAAAACTCGAGGTGTGGCCTGACCAGTGCTGGAGCACAGGGGAAGAATCACTTCCCTGGTCCTGCTGGCCACGCTATTCCTGGTGACAGGAGAGGATGTCTTTCCCTGAGTCCCATGGTTGAGTTTCATCTCTCCTTGTCTACGCTTCTGGTGACCCTAAGAAAATCACATCATCTTGCTTGTGACTTTCTTCCCTATCTCTAAAGTGCTGATGATACTTTCATCCTCTCCAAGTGGTATTCTGCCTATTAGACCAAAATTTGTGATGACACAGGCTCTCTTGAACGACTAGCCAAAGGTGCTGTGCCCAGCACAGTGGACCCCCAGAGCACAGAGAAACCTGGATGTGGCTGGTTCCTCACAAAGCCTCTGCTCCTGTCACCTCCCATGGTGAGGCAGCTTTTGGTGTGCCTGGGAGGTGGAGAAGCTGTGAATGGTGCAAGCCCTTCTCTAATTTGGGAGAAGAGAGCAGAAAACCAAAGTGCCCTGCCTCAGCTGGGTTGTGTGACTTGTCACCAGAAACCTGATGCCTTTTGGGGTTGCATGGTTAAACTTCCACTCAGCTGTGAAACAATGACCTGCTTCATTCACCTAAAGAGATTTTAGGGGACATATAATCAAACAGGTTAAAGCTGTTGTCACTCTGCAGGGATGGGAATAACAAAGTTACATCTCCACTGGCTCCCTTGGCATGCTGTTTCAGCAGCTGTGAACTTTCCATGCGCTTGTCTTTAGAGCCAAAATTACCAGTCCATAATTTGTGGTGCCAGACTGAATCTGTTCCCTGGAAAAATCCTATTTCTGTTTATTTTTGCCCCAGAGGCATGGGCTGTGTCGTCCAGAGGAAAGGCTTTTCAGAGCAGCCATCATCCCTCCAGGACCAAAGCCAGATTTCTTAGCTGCAATGTCCTCATCTGCATCATTTTATTGCACTGAGCTGCAGAGGTCTTGAGCACTGGAAGTTAGAACCAAAATTAATGATAGCTCTGCTTACACGATAGAACCTACCCTGTAAAACTGGGTCTTCAGTAGTTTACTTGAAGCAACCCAAATTAAAGGTTTTCATTTACCCTTCCTCCTTTGGTTGGGCTCATGGTTTGTGACCAGAGGGATAGCACCATCCACCCATTTCACTGATCCACTGAAGTTTCCCTTGTTTTTGAGACACAGGCAGAAACCACTGTGTCTTTGGGCACTTCAGGGCTGGGACTGCTTCACCCCGCCAGGCTTGGTGTGGTGACTTTGAGAGCAGCCTGAGAAGTAGGGGAAGTGTCCCCAGCAACGGGGGTCTGCACAGCATCATCAGAAATGTCTCTGCCTACTGTGCTGGTTTGGATGTGCTTTGTGGCACTTTCTGGATGAACTTTCAGATCATCCTTGAACAACCTCCATTGACTACGAAGAGTGCAAAGTACCGAGGTGTGAGGGTGGTAGGCAGCTGTGGCTGTTTGTTGAACAAAAAACCTGCTGATTTTATTGTGGTTACTTGTATTCAAGTATTTATTTGTTTAAAATCCAATTATTTCTTTTTTTAGGACTACATTCTGGCTAACTTCTAAAGAGACAGACTTGTCTCCTTCAAGGACCATCTGCATCTCTGATCCTGGGGAGGCTGTGCAGGGTAGTAAGCTTCTGACAAAGCAGAAAAATCCCCTAGTCCTGTTGAAAAAATCACCACAATTTTTTTCATGGTTGAAGGCACATGACTATCTATTTATACAGTCAATCTCATGCTGTATTCATTTTCTTTTAAATTATACTTCCCATAGATTTGAAAGCACATTTAATTAAAACGTGTTGTAACATAAAGAAATACACTACTTTTTCCCAAACCTGCACCTTAGTGAAAAGGCTTTTCAAGAGGCAAGTCTTAATTTCAAAATGTTGAAAACAAGAGGGATTTTAATGTAAATTATTGATTTGACAGTTCTGCATAAGATTTTTTTCAGAGAGGCAGAGTTTCCATCCTGAGGTGTGTGGGGTAACATGTCTTTTAGATCTGCTGTGCATTCCCAGATGCCAGGGGAGAGGAAAGGAGGAACACTTAAACAGTGAAGGAATCCAAACACTGGCACTTGGTTCATGCTGGCATTGATTACTCCTAAAGGAGGGTAAGCAATTAGTGCTGGCATTCAATTGCTGGTCATCAGCCATAATCTGCCAATGTCCATTTGGCTTTTTCACTGGCCAGGCTGGAGAATGAGAGTGTGAGTGAGGCCTGGCACCTCTGTCCTCCAAATCTGCTGCTGCTCTGCCAGTGCCCAGCTGTGGGGCTGCTTGCAGCACGCCTGTCAGGTTGGAAATACTGGGTCTGCAGCTGTTCATGGGGCCAAATCAGCTGTGACTTCAGAGATTCCACTCCAGGCTGCAGCAGGAATTTGGTGCAGTGAGACAACAATAATTTTTGAGTCAGACAATGCAGATGCTGCATGGAGTAAATGTGCCGTAGTCTCTGGGTGTCTTTTAAGGTCAGGATCAATGCTCAAGCCAAAAGGCCATGTGCTGCTGTGCAGCAGTGCCAGACTGGGCTGTTTGGAATGGACAGGCACAAGAAGGAACTTGCCACGTGTGCAGATTCCAATTTTGCAGCTGGTGCTCTGGCACCTGATGGTGCAGTTGCAGGGGACAGAGGCTCTGGAT